>OY744536.1:94507675-94517675 GCA_963556195.1 Sepiola atlantica | reverse complement strand
GTCCTTTAGACCACATGATGTGCCCATTCCCTTAAAAGTTTAAATACATTGTAAGTTTTTATATCTGATACCTATTTGTCTAATGTATATTTTTTATGATTGAATTTTTTCACAGGAATCTGTCTAGCGGGAAAGTTTCGAAACAGTACAAACAACATTGTGCTTGGAGTTATTATTAGCCCAATGTCACCTAAAGCGAGCGGTTAGAAGGTCCAGAAAACTAGACAACATTGATAATTCAATATAAAAGCGAAGCAAACTGTACAGGTGTATAAAAGGTTTGCTTAACACAGCAACATAATGAGAAGAATAGTCTGAATTATTGAAATAATACAAAGACTCATTAATCTATCAATAAATTATTCTCAGATTGTTTTTACTTAATGAAAACTAATTGAGAAATATGACGTTTTCATAAAGTAGATACTCGCTTAATATCCATTATCAGCAGATGTCTTCATAGGTTGGTTGTTTTGTTTTACGGCATGTCAACACTTTTCGGGTTATTCAATATCGAAATTTTTGTTTTTTGTTTTAGATTTTGTAGAACATGATAGAGGATGAAAAAACAATACACATCAATGTTTGGTGCATTTTGAGTCAGGAAGTCAATAACTTCAGAGGGCATGATTAGGTAGCACCAGTAGGTTTTATTTGATCCATAGTTTAGGCCCTTACAGGTACTACCACTCCGGGTCAGAGTGGACTTGGGAGCAATGACAACTAAGGGGGAACTCAACATTCCCCACAGCTTCCAAATTGAGGCGTCACCACTGGATGTTTGTTCAGGTCATATCCAGGATCAGATGCAATTAGAGGGTGGGGTAGTTTTCTCAATGTACAAGATAAAGGCATCGTACGCATTTCAAAACAAAAGTGCGTCAAATTGCAAATAATCCGTCTATGTCATCAGACTCACGGGCGAAGAAAAAATGTAGCAGTTTAAAATATCGTAGCGGGTTACCATTTGAATCGGACAAGTCAACTTTAATATCTTCACGGATCATATTGCTAATAGAATTGGACAGGCACCTGGAGAGGAAACAATCCATAGAATCGATCGATATCTCCCGCCCCTATGCTTAATACTTGATATTCAAAAATACTTATTTAAGAAAAGAGTGCATGCATCACACAAATGTACAGCCGAATAGGAGGTAAGTACATAATGCATAAGAAAATACATGATCAGTATAAGGACACTTTACAAGTAATTTTGGTATACAGTAACATACAATTGTTTTCCCGCTGCCACTCACCGTTGGTGTTGTCATAGTATGAATGCCAATAATCTTCAGCGAGGTTCCAGTACTCTTTGCACCATTCTAATTGATGTCTAGTTAGTGCTCCTGTTGCTGTTGTCATACGTATGAATGCCAATAATCTTCAGCAAGGTTCCAGTACTCTTTGCACCATTCTAATTGATGTCTAGTTAGTGCTCCTGTTGCTGTTGTCATACGTATGAATGCCAATAATCTTCAGCATTGTTCCAGTACTCTTTGCACCATTCTAATTGATGTCTAGTTAGTGCTCCTGTTGCTGTTGTCATACGTATGAATGCCAATAATCTTCAGCAAGGTTCCAGTACTCTTTGCACCATTCTAATTGATGTCTAGTTAGTGCTCCTGTTGCTGTTGTCATACGTATGAATGCCAATAATCTTCAGCAAGGTTCCAGTACTCTTTGCACCATTCTAATTGATGTCTAGTTAGTGCTCCTGTTGCTGTTGTCATACGTATGAATGCCAAAAATCTTCAGCGAGGTTCCAGTACTCTTTGCACCATTCTAATTGATGTCTAGTTAGTGCTCCTGTTGCTGTTGTCATACGTATGAATGCCAATAATCTTCAGCATTGTTCCAGTACTCTTTGCACCATTCTAATTGATGTCTAGTTAGTGCTCCTGTGGCTGTTGTCATACGTATGAATGCCAATGATCTTCAGCAAGGTTCCAGTACTCTTTGCACCATTCTAATTGATGTCTAGTTAGTGCTCCTGTTGCTGTTGTCATACGTATGAATGCCAATAATCTTCAGCAAGGTTCCAGTACTCTTTGCACCGTTCTAATGGATGTCTAGTTAGTGCTCCTGTTGCTGTTGTCACACGTATGAATGCCAATAATCTTCAGCAAGGTTCCAGTACTCTTTGCACCATTCTAATTGATGTCTAGTTAGTGCTCCTGTTGCTGTTGTCATACGTATGAATGCCAATAATCTTCAGCAAGGTTCCAGTACTCTTTGCACCATTCTAATTGATGTCTAGTTAGTGCTCCTGTTGCTGTTGTCATACGTATGAATGCCAATAATCTTCAGCATTGTTCCAGTACTCTTTGCACCATTCTAATTGATGTCTAGTTAGTGCTCCTGTTGCTGTTGTCATACGTATGAATGCCAATAATCTTCAGCAAGGTTCCAGTACTCTTTGCACCATTCTAATTGATGTCTAGTTAGTGCTCCTGTTGCTGTTGTCATACGTATGAATGCCAATAATCTTCAGCAAGGTTCCAGTACTCTTTGCACCATTCTAATGGATGTCTAGTTAGTGCTCCTGTTGCTGTTGTCATACGTATGAATGCCAATAATCTTCAGCGAGGTTCCAGTACTCTTTGCACCATTCTAATTGATGTCTAGTTAGTGCTCCTGTTGCTGTTGTCATACGTATGAATGCCAATAATCTTCAGCATTGTTCCAGTACTCTTTGCACCATTCTAATTGATGTCTAGTTAGTGCTCCTGTTGCTGTTGTCATACGTATGAATGCCAATAATCTTCAGAAAGGTTCCAGTACTCTTTGCACCATTCTAATTGATGTCTAGTTAGTGCTCCTGTTGCTGTTGTCATACGTATGAATGCCAATAATCTTCAGCAAGGTTCCAGTACTCTTTGCACCATTCTAATTGATGTCTAGTTAGTGCTCCTGTTGCTGTTGTCATACGTATGAATGCCAATAATCTTCAGCAAGGTTCCAGTACTCTTTGCACCATTCTAATTGATGTCTAGTTAGTGCTCCTGTTGCTGTTGTCATACGTATGAATGCCAATAATCTTCAGCAAGTTTCCAGTACTCTTTGCACCATTCTAATTGATGTCTAGTTAGTGCTCCTGTTGCTGTTGTCATACGTATGAATGCCAATAATCTTCAGCATTGTTCCAGTACTCTTTGCACCATTCTAATTGATGTCTAGTTAGTGCTCCTGTTGCTGTTGTCATACGTATGAATGCTAATAATCTTCAGAAAGGTTCCAGTACTCTTTGCACCATTCTAATTGATGTCTAGTTAGTGCTCCTGTTGCTGTTGTCATACGTATGAATGCCAATAATCTTCAGCAAGGTTCCAGTACTCTTTGCACCATTCTAATGGATGTCTAGTTAGTGCTCCTGTTGCTGTTGTCACACGTATGAATGCCAATAATCTTCAGCAAGGTTCCAGTACTCTTTGCACCATTCTAATTGATGTCTAGTTAGTGCTCCTGTTGCTGTTGTCATACGTATGAATGCCAATAATCTTCAGCAAGGTTCCAGTACTCTTTGCACCATTCTAATTGATGTCTAGTTAGTGCTCCTGTTGCTGTTGTCATACGTATGAATGCCAATAATCTTCAGCATTGTTCCAGTACTCTTTGCACCATTCTAATTGATGTCTAGTTAGTGCTCCTGTTGCTGTTGTCATACGTATGAATGCCAATAATCTTCAGCAAGGTTCCAGTACTCTTTGCACCATTCTAATTGATGTCTAGTTAGTGCTCCTGTTGCTGTTGTCATACGTATGAATGCCAATAATCTTCAGCAAGGTTCCAGTACTCTTTGCACCATTCTAATGGATGTCTAGTTAGTGCTCCTGTTGCTGTTGTCATACGTATGAATGCCAATAATCTTCAGCGAGGTTCCAGTACTCTTTGCACCATTCTAATTGATGTCTAGTTAGTGCTCCTGTTGCTGTTGTCATACGTATGAATGCCAATAATCTTCAGCATTGTTCCAGTACTCTTTGCACCATTCTAATTGATGTCTAGTTAGTGCTCCTGTTGCTGTTGTCATACGTATGAATGCCAATAATCTTCAGCATTGTTCCAGTACTCTTTGCACCATTCTAATTGATGTCTAGTTAGTGCTCCTGTTGCTGTTGTCATACGTATGAATGCCAATAATCTTCAGCAAGGTTCCAGTACTCTTTGCACCATTCTAATGGATGTCTAGTTAGTGCTCCTGTTGCTGTTGTCATACGTATGAATGCCAATAATCTTCAGCGAGGTTCCAGTACTCTTTGCACCATTCTAATTGATGTCTAGTTAGTGCTCCTGTTGCTGTTGTCATACGTATGAATGCCAATAATCTTCAGCATTGTTCCAGTACTCTTTGCACCATTCTAATTGATGTCTAGTTAGTGCTCCTGTTGCTGTTGTCATACGTATGAATGCCAATAATCTTCAGAAAGGTTCCAGTACTCTTTGCACCATTCTAATTGATGTCTAGTTAGTGCTCCTGTTGCTGTTGTCATACGTATGAATGCCAATAATCTTCAGCAAGGTTCCAGTACTCTTTGCACCATTCTAATTGATGTCTAGTTAGTGCTCCTGTTGCTGTTGTCATACGTATGAATGCCAATAATCTTCAGCAAGGTTCCAGTACTCTTTGCACCATTCTAATTGATGTCTAGTTAGTGCTCCTGTTGCTGTTGTCATACGTATGAATGCCAATAATCTTCAGCAAGTTTCCAGTACTCTTTGCACCATTCTAATTGATGTCTAGTTAGTGCTCCTGTTGCTGTTGTCATACGTATGAATGCCAATAATCTTCAGCATTGTTCCAGTACTCTTTGCACCATTCTAATTGATGTCTAGTTAGTGCTCCTGTTGCTGTTGTCATACGTATGAATGCCAATAATCTTCAGAAAGGTTCCAGTACTCTTTGCACCATTCTAATTGATGTCTAGTTAGTGCTCCTGTTGCTGTTGTCATACGTATGAATGCCAATAATCTTCAGCAAGGTTCCAGTACTCTTTGCACTATTCTAATTGATGTCTAGTTAGTGCTCCTGTTGCTGTTGTCATACGTATGAATGCCAATAATCTTCAGCGAGGTTCCAGTACTCTTTGCACCATTCTAATTGATGTCTAGTTAGTGCTCCTGTTGCTGTTGTCATACGTATGAATGCCAATAATCTTCAGCATTGTTCCAGTACTCTTTGCACCATTCTAATTAATGTCTAGTTAGTGCTCCTGTTGCTGTTGTCATACGTATGAATGCCAATAATCTTCAGAAAGGTTCCAGTACTCTTTGCACCATTCTAATTGATGTCTAGTTAGTGCTCCTGTTGCTGTTGTCATACGTATGAATGCCAATAATCTTCAGCAAGGTTCCAGTACTCTTTGCACCATTCTAATGGATGTCTAGTTAGTGCTCCTGTTGCTGTTGTCACACGTATGAATGCCAATAATCTTCAGCAAGGTTCCAGTACTCTTTGCACCATTCTAATTGATGTCTAGTTAGTGCTCCTGTTGCTGTTGTCATACGTATGAATGCCAATAATCTTCAGCAAGGTTCCAGTACTCTTTGCACCATTCTAATTGATGTCTAGTTAGTGCTCCTGTTGCTGTTGTCATACGTATGAATGCCAATAATCTTCAGCATTGTTCCAGTACTCTTTGCACCATTCTAATTGATGTCTAGTTAGTGCTCCTGTTGCTGTTGTCATACGTATGAATGCCAATAATCTTCAGCAAGGTTCCAGTACTCTTTGCACCATTCTAATTGATGTCTAGTTAGTGCTCCTGTTGCTGTTGTCATACGTATGAATGCCAATAATCTTCAGCAAGGTTCCAGTACTCTTTGCACCATTCTAATGGATGTCTAGTTAGTGCTCCTGTTGCTGTTGTCATACGTATGAATGCCAATAATCTTCAGCGAGGTTCCAGTACTCTTTGCACCATTCTAATTGATGTCTAGTTAGTGCTCCTGTTGCTGTTGTCATACGTATGAATGCCAATAATCTTCAGCATTGTTCCAGTACTCTTTGCACCATTCTAATTGATGTCTAGTTAGTGCTCCTGTTGCTGTTGTCATACGTATGAATGCCAATAATCTTCAGCAAGGTTCCAGTACTCTTTGCACCATTCTAATTGATGTCTAGTTAGTGCTCCTGTTGCTGTTGTCATACGTATGAATGCCAATAATCTTCAGCGAGGTTCCAGTACTCTTTGCACCATTCTAATTGATGTCTAGTTAGTGCTCCTGTTGCTGTTGTCATACGTATGAATGCCAATAATCTTCAGCAAGGTTCCAGTACTCTTTGCACCATTCTAATTGATGTCTAGTTAGTGCTCCTGTTGCTGTTGTCATACGTATGAATGCCAATAATCTTCAGCAAGGTTCCAGTACTCTTTGCACCATTCTAATTGATGTCTAGTTAGTGCTCCTGTTGCTGTTGTCATACGTATGAATGCCAATAATCTTCAGCAAGGTTCCAGTACTCTTTGCACCATTCTAATTGATGTCTAGTTAGTGCTCCTGTTGCTGTTGTCATACGTATGAATGCCAATAATCTTCAGAAAGGTTCCAGTACTCTTTGCACCATTCTAATTGATGTCTAGTTAGTGCTCCTGTTGCTGTTGTCATACGTATGAATGCCAATAATCTTCAGCAAGATTCCAGTACTCTTTGCACCATTCTAATTGATGTCTAGTTAGTGCTCCTGTTGCTGTTGTCATACGTATGAATGCCAATAATCTTCAGCATTGTTCCAGTACTCTTTGCACCATTCTAATTGATGTCTAGTTAGTGCTCCTGTTGCTGTTGTCATACGTATGAATGCCAATAATCTTCAGCAAGGTTCCAGTACTCTTTGCACCATTCTAATTGATGTCTAGTTAGTGCTCCTGTTGCTGTTGTCATACGTATGAATGCCAATAATCTTCAGCATTGTTCCAGTACTCTTTGCACCATTCTTATTGATGTCTAGTTAGTGCTCCTGTTGCTGTTGTCATACGTATGAATGCCAATAATCTTCAGCAAGGTTCCAGTACTCTTTGCACCATTCTAATTGATGTCTAGTTAGTGCTCCTGTTGCTGTTGTCATACGTATGAATGCCAATAATCTTCAGCAAGGTTCCAGTACTCTTTGCACCATTCTAATTGATGTCTAGTTAGTGCTCCTGTTGCTGTTGTCATACGTATGAATGCCAATAATCTTCAGAAAGGTTCCAGTACTCTTTGCACCATTCTAATTGATGTCTAGTTAGTGCTCCTGTTGCTGTTGTCATACGTATGAATGCCAATAATCTTCAGCAAGGTTCCAGTACTCTTTGCACCATTCTAATTGATGTCTAGTTAGTGCTCCTGTTGCTGTTGTCATACGTATGAATGCCAATAATCTTCAGCAAGGTTCCAGTACTCTTTGCACCATTCTAATTGATGTCTAGTTAGTGCTCCTGTTGCTGTTGTCATACGTATGAATGCCAATAATCTTCAGCAAGGTTCCAGTACTCTTTGCACCATTCTAATTGATGTCTAGTTAGTGCTCCTGTTGCTGTTGTCATACGTATGAATGCCAATAATCTTCAGCAAGGTTCCAGTACTCTTTGCACCATTCTAATTGATGTCTAGTTAGTGCTCCTGTTGCTGTTGTCATACGTATGAATGCCAATAATCTTCAGAAAGGTTCCAGTACTCTTTGCACCATTCTAATTGATGTCTAGTTAGTGCTCCTGTTGCTGTTGTCATACGTATGAATGCCAATAATCTTCAGCAAGGTTCTAGTACTCTTTGCACCATTCTAATTGATGTCTAGTTAGTGCTCCTGTTGCTGTTGTCATACGTATGAATGCCAATAATCTTCAGCAAGGTTCCAGTACTCTTTGCACCCTTCTAATGGGTGTCTAGTTAGTGCTCCCCCTCTTCCTTTATCATTTATGATCATTTTGTGTGGAACCAATAGAGTATGGTTCTACAACATGTGTGTGTGTTTAGTAGTGTCACTTCATAGGAATATTAGTATCTTCAGTTTCCCTCGTTTTCTCTGATGTTATTTCTATGTTTTGGTTCAATTTATTTTACATATTACCTCTCGCTGGTTAATGATGCTCCTTGATTTTGCGACTGTTGTAAGCATTGTCGTATACTGTAACAATCTGCTAGAACTACATTAAAACAACAATTAGTACATTAAAGAAAACAAAAACAAAACAATAAGGCTTGACCGAATTGTCAGAGAAAGAAAGAGAGAGTCAACAGATGACGATTAGAACGGAAGTGACGCCGCCGTTACTGACATAGCGTTGCCACGAACGATAGCCAGGGAGATGCGTTGGAACAATTAGTTCAGCGTAGGAAATATTAAGGAGCGATCAGTAATTCATTAGAAAAATGTGTATTATTTCAATAATTCTGACTACAGTTCTAATCTTTGATGTTGTTACTACAATGTTTCGTAGTATGTAACACCTAATCGTCTTCGGTGCGTGTTGTGGAACTCGTACATTTTTATGTCGAACTCAGAAACAGAATTTGAAACGGAACCCTTTATTTAATCTACGAGAATAGCTTTATCTTGTTCCGTCAGCCATGACCCGCTAGAACTCGAATAGCATTGCTTAGTAAAAATCAGTTCTAAGTGAGCATCTTTTGGATTTTGAAGGTATTATCCAAAGTACGGGATATACTGAGAACACAATTACTAATATACTTGAATGATACAAATTATCAAACTATAAAAAATCATGAATAAAATAAATAAATATTTGTCTTCATTATAGAGGAGAAAAGACATTCCCCAAAATACAATATCTTATACGATAACAGCGGACAGACAAAGGACGTTAATCATATTGCTGGGTACGAGCTTATTCTATACGGTGAATTTGGTTCGGTCTGATGCATGTGTAAATAAAGATGTATTTTGCAATCATTTGTGCAAAACTATTAACGCAGCAGTAGCGACTATCTTTGTAAAATATTCGATGTTTATTTGTTGAGATGATACTGATTGCTCAATTCTGTCAAAATACACATCGTTGATACCGTATTCAGCCAATCAGAACGAGTCGCGCTGGCGCCCAGGCACCTGCTAGCCTTGACTTTGTAAACGAGATTTAAAGCACAGCTAGCAATTAGTCTCAACTAACCACATTAACCCTTGTCGGTCACCACACACAGGTTTATAGCGGGGAAAATAAATGTAGCTTTGGCCGCTTGGCTACAGGCACATACGTATCTCCCTCCATCCAATCGCGAGAAAATGTGGAACAAGGCCAGAAGATGAGGTGATAGGTCAGCGCACACGGGTTAGCACACTCTGGCTTTACGTAAAAATAATTCCAGATAAGTCCAGTCGGTATTACCTGATAAGGGCGTCCCAGGCGATTGCCTATAAACTAACTCTTTCTTAAAGAGAGAGTGAAAAGTCTGCGAGGGCGGACTTCATGAGAATAAGATGAAAGTGTAGTATCTGTTCCGATCGATACTACACCCTATAGACCGGTACCGTCTAGGTCTTCGGGCCTTGATTCCGCTGGTCTGTGGGGTTAGGGTTAGGGTTAGGGTTATCATACTTATTAATTCGTGCACATTTCTGGGAGGTCCACCCTCCCAGGCTTTACATTTTCATTCTTTGCGAAGTGGTTAGTTTATTGCTAATCGCCTGAGGCGCCTCTACCATAGAATGCCGACGGTGCTGCCCGGAGATATTTTGAGGGTCATAAGTGCTCTTCCCTTAGGGTGCTGACTTATCAAATCCTATTTCCGACCTTGTGTCACAATTCACCTGTGGGAGGTACACAAATACCCTCTTAATACTACCTAGATAAATACCTCAACCCGACAGAGCAGGGGTGGATAAAAACACAGCGGCCTCCCTTTCTGTCGGATTGATCGTCGATGCCGTATCCTAAACTAGTATGCGATAGCAGAAATAATTGTGAAATCATTCCACAGGCAAAGAACATAAAATATTGTCATGAACATTTAAGAGTAGCTAAACTATTGCATGAACTCATTGATGTTACGGAGCGAA
>OY744536.1:94452675-94502675 GCA_963556195.1 Sepiola atlantica | reverse complement strand
AGTAACTATTAAGCGAGCGATCACGCTTTTACTGCGAGAGAAATACACCTTGTTGTATTGAAATATATAGAGAGAAGGGAATAGAAATGAATATACTAAGTAAAGTTAATTGCATCATGTTTATCACAAAGAAGATTTTTAAAAGGTAAGAAGACATTGAACTGCTTCAAGACATACCGTTAGTTGGTAGACTTAGAGACAGTAGAGATAATAAATGTTAGATGTGTTAAGCTGTAGACAGGGAACCTGTCGAAGATAATGAGACAGAATGAAAGAGAGATAGAGGGTAATAGAGACGGGGAGCAAGCAAATAACAGGCATTAATTATTTCTTAAGGACAGGTACAGGTTTTATCATGGATGCAATTAAATCAATGTAGAAATGACGTTAGCCATTTATGGATAGACACCAGCAAACGAGGTAGAGATAACAAAAGGTATATACACAACAGTTAAAGCGTGGAAAGATAATGCAGTTCAAGTCAAAGACGAATAAAAATATTTTTTTAAATGAATTTTTTTTTTAAATGATTTTTTTTAAATGAATTTTTTTAAAATGATTTTTTTTAAATGAATTTTTTTTAAATGATTTTTTTTAATCATTTTTTTAAAATTATTTTTTTAAATGAATATTTTTTAAATGATTTTTTTTAAATGAATTTTTTTTAAATGATTTTTTTTAAATGAATTTTTTAAAATGATTTTTTTAATCATTTTTTTAAATGATTTTTTATAATGAATTTTTTTTTAAATGATTTTTTGAAATTAATTTTTTTTTAAATGATTTTTTTTTAAATGAATTTTTTTTTAAATGATTTTTTTAAAATTAATTTTTTTAAAATGATTTTTTTTAATCATTTTTTTTAAATGAATTTAAAAATGAGTAATAAAAGAAAATTTTAAAAAATATATAACACTAGGTAATACTTTGCAGTTAAACAATAAATAAATAAAAAATTAAAAAAATAAAAATAAAGAAATAAAACATAAATTGTCAAATGTATAAAAAGTGCGTGTTTTAATATATATATATATATATTATATATTAAACACTATCGCATTTTTGTACTTTTGAAATTTTTTTTATATCTGTTGTTTTATATTTTACATTTTTTATTTACTTTATTGAGAGTCAGGTAAAGGTTTTATAAATATTCGTTAATGCATAGAAAAAAAGGTGAAGAAGTGTGCATCTACGAAACATTGTCTTTTAAGGTAGTTGGTACGTCTTTATGTGTTTGTATTTTGAGATGAGTTCATTTCTTGGTTTAGACAAAGATTTTTGTCTATTAATTTAACATTTCTTTTGTAAAACTTCAAGATGTGCTGGCAGTACGGATTATGTAACCATTTTCCCTTTTAACATGGCATTAGTTTCTTGAGCAAAAATCGTAGTTTTTTTTAAGATTCTATTTGAAAAAATGTGGGTTTCTAAGTAATACAGCTGCTTCTAGTTTTGCGCAATGCAAATTTATCTATCTTGTCCTAAGTGTTTTCGTCTGTGAAGCTAATAGCGTGGTATATAACATTCGCAGCGTTGCATCTACCATTCATAAGACAACGTCACGTCTGCTACAATAAGAGGTCATTTACAATTTGCTGGCTGATGTGTATGTAATGCATATTTTTATTCAAGTAGCGGCTTTTCAAGAACAACATTCCCGCTGTAACTCTCTTCCTTCTGACTGTTTTATCTTCCAACTATAGGCTTCATCTTTTGAGGAATCAGGTAAATAAGAATCTTCTGTCTTCCGTTTTTCGCTCTTTTTATCAAGTTGCGTTATGATTTGTTTGGAACGACTATAAAACAACATTGAATGTTGCATAGTTACGTTTTAGTGGGTTTTTATTTTGCTGTCTAGATTTTTCGGGTATTAGTAACTAATTTTGACCGATTAAAATCAACCGTTTCCAACGAAAATTCAAACTAATATATACTATTTTATGTCATGCTATATTATTGAACTTGTGTAAGCTTTCTCTATTGTGGCTCTGTAATGAAAAAAATCCGTGTTTAAAGTTCGAATGTGTGTTTAAAATATCATTCAGCACACGGATATCTAAAAAACACGACTTTTTATAAAACCCGATTAAAATGTTAGTTTCTGGTTTTGACTGGGCTGTCTTCTCCTGTATCTGAATTAGAGTCAGTTTATCTTTTTTATAAACTACCTACTTAATCTAATAGGTGGCTTCGTATTAAGTTACTAATTTCGTGAATTTACTAATCCTTGTACTAAATTTATGCAGTTGCTGCATTACTTCTAACGTATTTATCTACCAACTATACTTCGCCACATATTAGTCCGAAACAAAAATTATATATACTGATTTTATATCAGACTAATCGCACAACTAACCTAACACAATAAAATTGATTCGATTTATGATAAAAAAATAACCTCACAAACCAGATGATCGATTAACTCTTCATACACACATGTATTTAATTACAATTATTTAAACTAAAACAGAGAAGAAATAAAACTAACACTAACTACCAGCATAATTTATACACACTTTATTTAAGGGTAAGAATGCATAACACTTCCCCCTGGCTGTGCGCATGCGCTAACAAACGGAAGAGCAAAAAATGAAAAGTCTATCGATAAAAATTAAAAAAAAAACACCTAAATTTAAACTGGATACAAATTGTGGATTTTATTTACTAATGCAGTAAAAACATGTTTGTGTACTTTTCTAAGCAAATATTCACAACTATTCTCCCATTGATGAGGAATTCTGTTAGCGCTTCCGTTTGTTTGCGCATGCGAACAACCAGAAGGCCAGTTTTATGCAGTCTTACCTATTTAAGTATAGTATCAAAAAACAATAACACTATATCAGTTTACTTCGTCGGTATTATTTGATCACATACGTCGTTCAAAATATGTCTAATGATGATCTACTTCAACTCAGTTAGGTATTTTCCATTATCCGTCGCTTTGCTTAATTAGTCAAAGAAATTCGTCGTTCGTTGCAAGCACGTACATAATCTTAAGCTTGTGTAACTCTCTTCCTGCTGACTGTTTTCTATTTTATATATAGCCCTTATCTTTTCAAGAATAATGTAAATAAGAATCTCAGGTCTAAACCTTCAGCATATTACCTTCTTTTTGGCTCCTTATATCAATTTGTGTCATGCTTTGTTTGAAACGACCCCCTATAACAACATTGATTTTTGAATAGTTAATTCAAATGTTAAAATGATGTAGACAGTGTGTTTCGTCTACGAGTAATTACTTTTAAACGACAAAAACAATAGTTTCGAACCAGACTATAAACTATAAGATGGTCTTTAATGTCATGCTTGATCATTAAAACGTGTAAGCTACTCTCATCATGCCTCTCTATTGGACAATCTCTTGTTCGAAGTTTAAATGTATCTGTAAGCCTCATTCATCACACGGGTATGATCAAATAAGCCATTAAAAACCCGCCTTAAAACATCATTCATAACACGGGTATGATCAAGTAGGCCATTAAAAAACCGCCTTAAAACATCATTCATCACACGGGTATGATCAAGTAGGCCATTAAAAAAACGCATTAAAACATCATTCATCCCACGGGTATGATCAAGTAGGCCATTAAAAAACCGCCTTAAAACATCATTCATCACACGGGTATGATCAAGTAGGCCATTAAAAAAACGCCTTAAAACATTATTCATCACACGGGTATGATCAAGTAGGCCATTAAAAAACCGCCTTAAAACATCATTCATCACACGGGTATGATCAAGTAGGCGATTAAAAACCGCCTTAAAACATCATTCATCACACGGGTATGATCAAGTAGGCCATTAAAAAAACGCCTTAAAACATTATTCATCACACGGGTATGATCAAGTAGGCCATTAAAAAACCGCCTTAAAACATCATTCATCACACGGGTATGATCAAGTAGGCCATTAAAAAAACGCCTTAAAACATTATTCATCACACGGTTATGTATTATTACACATCTTTAAAAAGGACGGTTCAAATGTTAGTTTAAGCGAAATACTTCCTTCGTCCGTATGATTTGATCAAGTAGGCCATTAAAAATGCGTCGTAAAAAAACATTCATCACACAGTTATGTACTATTACACATCTTTAAAAAAGGACAATTCAAATGTTAATTTAAGCGAAATACTTCCTTCGTCGGTATGATTTGATCAAGTAGGCCATTAAAAATGCGTCGTAAAAAAACATTCATCACACAGTTATGTACTATTACACATCTTTAAAAAAGGACAATTCAAATGTTAATTTAAGCGAAATACTTCCTTCGTCGGTATGATTTGGTCAAGTAGGCCATTAAAAATGCGTCGTAAAAAAAACATTCATCACACAGTTATGTACTATTACACATCTTTAAAATAGACAGTTCAAATGTTAGTTTAAGCGAAATACTTCCTTCGTCGGTATGATTTGATCAAGTAGGCCATTAAAAATGCGTCGTAAAAAAACATTCATCACACAGTTATGTACTATTACACATCTTTAAAATAGACAGTTCAAATGTTAGTTTAAGCGAACTACTTCCTTCGTCGGTATGATTTGATCAAGTAGGCCATTAAAAATGCGTCGTAAAAAAAACATTCATCACACAGTTATGTACTATTACACATCTTGTAAAAAGACGGTTCAAATGTTAGTTTAAGCGAAATACTTCCTTCGTCGGTATGATTTGATCAAGTAGGCCATTAAAAATGCGTCGTAAAAAAACATTCATCACACAGTTATGTACTATTACACATCTTGTAAAAAGACGGTTCAAATGTTAGTTTAAGCGAAATACTTCCTTCGTCGGTATGATTTGATCAAGTAGGCCATTAAAAATGCCTCGTAAAAAAACATTAATCACACAGTTATGTACTATTACACATCTTTAAAATAGACAGTTCAAATGTTAGTTTAAGCGAAATACTTCCTTCGTCGGTATGATTTGATCAAGTAGGCCATTAAAAATGCGTCGTAAAAAAACATTCATCACACAGTTATGTACTATTACACATCTTTAAAATAGACAGTTCAAATGTTAGTTTAAGCGAACTACTTCCTTCGTCGGTATGATTTGATCAAGTAGGCCATTAAAAATGCGTCGTAAAAAAACATTCATCACACAGTTATGTACTATTACACATCTTGTAAAAAGACGGTTCAAATGTTAGTTTAAGCGAACTACTTCCTTCGTCGGTATGATTTGATCAAGTAGGCCATTAAAAATGCGTCGTAAAAAAACATTCATCACACAGTTATGTACTATTACACATCTTGTAAAAAGACGGTTCAAATGTTAGTTTAAGCGAAATACTTCCTTCGTCGGTATGATTTGATCAAGTAGGCCATTAAAAATGCGTCGTAAAAAAACATTCATCACACAGTTATGTACTATTACACATCTTTAAAATAGACAGTTCAAATGTTAGTTTAAGCGAAATACTTCCTTCGTCGGTATGATTTGATCAAGTAGGCCATTAAAAATGCGTCGTAAAAAAACATTCATCACACAGTTATGTACTATTACACATCTTTAAAATAGACAGTTCAAATGTTAGTTTAAGCGAAATACTTCCTTCGTCGGTATGATTTGATCAAGTAGGCCATTAAAAATGCGTCGTAAAAAAACATTCATCACACAGTTATGTACTATTACACATCTTTAAAATAGACAGTTCAAATGTTAGTTTAAGCGAAATACTTCCTTCGTCGGTATTATTTGATCAAGTAGGCCATTAAAAATGCGTCGTAAAAAAACATTCATCACACAGTTATGTACTATTACACATCTTTGAAATAGACAGTTCAAATGTTAGTTTAAGCGAAATACTTCCTTCGTCGGTATGATTTGATCAAGTAGGCCATTAAACATGCGTCTAATGATAATCTACTTCAACTCGGTTGGGCCTCTTTCCTGATCCTTCGGTTTGCTTAACTAGTCAAGCCAATTCGTCGTTCGTTGACGGTATTAGCAGATTCTTAAGGCTGATGAGCCTTGCCTGAAGGTTGGCGACTGAGTATTAATTATTCATCGCTTGCATCTTAACTTCGTTCGAGGGTGATATGAATTGTCCAACCCGACGGAAATATCTGCGCGTGATTACGGATAAGATGACATGTTGAACAATTTCTGGAAACTATTATAGTTTGCTTAAAGATTACGACACTACATTAGGGAAAATATAGAATTGCTTTTAATGACAAAACTGTCTAGATATACTCAGGGCTACAGCATATATATATATATATATATATATATATATATATATATATATATATATATATATATATATATATATATAATTAACTTGTTACAAATATCCAGGGGGTATGAATCCGAAGGAAGTTGAAACCGGGTTTATGAGAGTGCTCAATGAAAATTCATTTTCATTCCATTGCTAGCCCGATGAGTTGGTCGCTATTTGCACCAATGAAACAAAACTTGGTTTGTCGCAACTAATGGAATAAAATCAATATATATATATATATATATATATATATATATATATATATATATATATATATATATATATATATATACTTTGGTACAGTAAATTTCGTACAACAATCGTACTGTCGGTGTCAAGCTCAAAAGGACTAAGCCATCCGGCGCTCTTCTGTTGTCATCTGATTCGGAAATGTGAAGTTACGTGTCACTCTCGTTTGGGCGCGTTATTTGATTAGAGTGTTATGTATGTTTGTTTAAATTTAGTGTAAGTAAGGTTTAATAAGGTTTGAATTTTATTTTAAACTTGAATTCTAGATTTAATCGAGCACTCAGTTTTGAGTATATATATATATATATATATATATATATATATATATATAAACATATATATATATACATATACACATATATATATATATATACATATATATCTATATATACATATATATACATATATATACATATATATATATATACATATATATCTATATATACATATAGGTACATATATATATGCATATATATAGACATACATAATATGTATATATATATATACATATATATATATATATATATATATATATATATATATATAAATCATATTATGGTGCATTAATATGACCAACGGAACAGGCAATATTTACTTTTCGTATGTTCATTCATTATCTGAGTCTTCATGTTTCGTGGAACGACCATATTCCTTGTCTTACAGACACACAGAATTACTCCTTATATTTTCATATCATATCATTAAAAAAAATACTTGGTTTTCATACAACCTACACGCGTTTTGCAACAGATCCGATATAATATTTACAGTCTCTCATCTAAGCTATGCAGCTCATGAGGAGAAACTGTTAAATTCAGCAGCAATCGGTAAAACATCGGCGCGTAAGTTGTAAAGAAAACATTATTTTTTGAAAAAATAAAAATGAAAACAAACATATAAACATATTAACAGAATTCTAAATTTGTAAAAGAAGTAGGAATATTAGAAGAACTATGTTTGTGGTCATTCGACGAAATATGTAGACTTACAATATAAAAGAATATATGAACGGGATGGATTAATCTATTTTTTAACTGGTATGCACTTTTTAAATACACCCACACACACACACACATATATATATATATATATATATATATATATATATAACAAAGGGTATTTAGACATATTTTTTAAACCATTGTTTCGTAATAGTATTATATTTTTTTTGAAAAAAACATAAAAATGGTGGTGTAAAATAAATAAAATTTATTTTAATCTTATCTTTCGAGAATATACTCCTCATTTTCAATAAGTGTTTTTGTTTTCTTCTTTTATTTTCTTTCCCATCGTCCGATGGAAATGGACTTTTTGGTCAGAAAATCACGTTATGTTTTTAGGCAAGGTGACGCCGGTTTGAATAAGAAAGGGTATTTAGACATATTTTTTAAACCATTGTTCTGTAATGGTATTATATTTTTTTGAAAATGAGAAGTATATTCTCGAAAGCTAAGTTTAAAATAAATTTTATTTATTTTACACCACCATTGTTATGTTGTTTTTTTTTAATATATATATATATATATATATATATATATATATATATATATATATGTAAATATTTGTTTATCTACATACGTATACGTTTTATCCTTACAAAATTGTCAGTTTAGAGATAGTTTATATTTAATTGAATTCTACCATCTGTACATAATTTGATACAATACCAACGCACCACAATGACTATATTTTTTGTAATTTCTAATAGATGCCTCAATTTATATGGATGAGATGTTTTTCTGTCACTTACTGAGTCTCTTACGCTCAATTTGAAATATCATTTTCATTAGTCTGTCATGCCTTAATTCGAAATCATTTTTGATTGTCTGTCAGGATAAAAGTTGTAATAGTATTTTCGCTGGTTTGTTCTGCTTCAATATGAAATATTATTTTGTTGTATACAGCACTAAAATTTCAAATAGTATTTTCGTTGGTCTGTCATATTTAAGTTTGAAATAGCATTTGTGTTTGTTTGTCATAGTATAAATTGCAAATCGCATTTTCGTTTGTCTGTCATGGTATAAATTGCAAATCGCATTTTCGTTTGTTTGTCAGGGTATAGATTTGAAATATTATTTTGTTGTACATAGCACTAACATTTCAAATAATATTTTCTTTGGTCTGTCATAGTTAAATTTGAAATAGCATTTTCGTATGTCTGTCATGGTATAAATTTAAAATAGCATTTTTGTTTGTCTGAGATACTTAAATTTTGAATAGCATTTATTTTATCTCCCATGTTTAAATTTAAATGTGCATTCCTTTCGTCTGCCATGCTTAAATATAAAATATCATTTCTATTGGTCTGTCAATTTTAAATTTCTTATTACATCTTTTCAATCGGTCATGCTTTAATTTTAAATTGCATTATAGCTGGTCTGTCATGTAAACATTTTAAATAGCATTTTCTTTTAGAATTTTAATTTGTCTGTCATGCTAAAAATTTGAACAGTATTCCCCTATTTATGTTTCCTTCTTGAATTTGAAACCACATTTTTTTCGTTTGTCATATTAAGATTTGAAATTAGCTTTTCATTGAAGGATCATTCTTAAATATCAAACACACTTTCCGTCGATATGTTATGCTAACATTTTAAATAGCATTTTCCTTTTGGCCTGTCATGCCGCATTTTTTAATTAAAACCCCATCGTTAAACGCATGATAATTGATTTATGTTAACTTAGACGAATCCGATGATGTATGTAGTAGTCACCGTCTGTATTTTATTTTTACATGGTTTTACACTGTTGATGTTGTGTCATCATATCTCGATAGAGACTTTTAATCTGGACTCTTACGTTAAGAATTACATTTGTTCATGTGCCGCCGCTCTCATTTTTGTGTATCAAGTATTATATCCTTCTTATGTATTATTTGAACTAGTGTTCTCATCTTGAATGTTATTCTCAACACGTTTTTGTTATATCGTAAGAATAACAATAGGTAACTAAGAAACTCAAGACAGGAATTGAAAGGAATAGGAATATGAATTGTATTAAGAATACTTAATTACAATAAGTTTAAATTTAGCTGTGAAATATGATTTTCGGTGTAATATTTTAGTTTGAAATACTATTTCAATTGCTTAGTATTGGTTGATTTAAAATTAAGACTATTTCCCTTTGCCTTACACTTCGGATTGAACAATAATATAAGTTGTTCTGTCTTTAATATCTTTGATTCTGCCATTCTCATGTTAAAAATAGTATTTTCCGTCGATCACATTAGTTTAAGATAGCATTTATTCGATCTGTCACGTAAAAGTTGAAATAACATATTTGTTGCTCTCTATGTTTGAATTCACATTTTTATTAACACATTCAAGTTTGAAAAATCATTTTTTATAGTCAGTGTCTTTAAATCGGATTGAACAATACTATAAGTTGTTATGTCTTTAATATCTTTGATTCTGCCATTCTTATGTTAAAAATAGTATTTTCCGTCGATCACATTAGTTTAAGATATCATTTACTTGATCTATCACGTAATAGTTGAAATAACATGTTTGTTGCTCTGTATGTTTGAATTAACATTTTTATTAACACATTCAAGTTTGAAAAATCATTTTTTATAGTCAGTGTCTTTAAATCGGATTGAACAATAATATAAGTTGTTATGTCTTTAATATCTTTGATTCTGCCATTCTTATTTTCAAAATAGTATTTTCCGTCGATCACATTAGTTTAAGATAGCATTCATTCGATCTGTCACGTAAAAGTTGAAATAACATATTTGTTCCTCACTATGTTTGAATTCACATTTTTATTAACACATTCAAGTTTGGAAAATCATTTTTTATAGTCAGTGTCTTTTAATCTGTTTTCTTAGCTTTAATTTGAAATATAATTTTGGTTTGTCTGTCATGTTTTAGTTAAGTAAAATTAAGTTAAGTTTTAAGTTTTATTAATAGTAGGCTTACGTATTAAATATGATTGTTGTTAGGTCTGTAAGGCCGATGTTTAAAATATCAGTTTTCTTAGATGTCACACATACATCAGAGATAGTATTTTCGTGTGTCTGTTAGATGTAAGGTCAATACAGCATTTTGTATGTAATGTTAGATGTAAGGTCAATACAGTATTTTGTATGTAATGTTAGATGTAAGGTCAATACAGCATTTTGTATGTAATGTTAGATGTAAGGTCAATACAGCATTGTGATGAAATGTCACGCTTCAGTTAGAAACAGAAGTATTATTGGTCTTTCACGTTAGAATTTTAAATAGCATTTAGGTTCGATAACAGGCACACTTTTGGGATATCATTTTCTGCTGATATGCTATGTTAAAGTTTTAAATGGCATTTTCCTTGGTCTATCACGCTAAATTTTGTAAATACCCATTTTGGGTGGTCTGCAACGCTCAGGTTTTAAATAACATTTTCGTTAGTGAAACACGCTAAAGTCTGAAATAACCTTTTAATATGTCAGTCGTTAATCTTATTTTGTCTATGGTGATTTATTTTGAAATACGACGTTAATCTTTAACCGCGGAATTTGGAATAAGTTATCTATTCATGACTTTAAACAACATTTGATAATGAATACTGACTTCTTCTTCTTCTTCTTCTTCTTCTTTCGTGTGGATAAGATGATTCGGGTGTTGGCATTAGTTTCCCCGATGTTTTTCTAGTTAGAAATATTTCTGGAAAGACATCGGGTACTAACAGGAAGGACTACGAGAACGTTGCCAACATCCCTAAGTGATAGTGGTACTGTGGAACCGACTGGATTCGAACTTGGAACACACAGGTCTTCAGTCCGGATCGATATCCACTTAACCACAGTCACCTCCTGTGACTTTAAACAATGTCTTAATATAGTATTATCTGTTCTATCATGGAAATACGTCTTACTTTAGTGATAAACATGAGAAACGGCGTCTTGTTCCATGGACATTTCGGGCATATTTCATTTTCACAAATTCGGTGGATAATTCACTTTATCGGCGTCATTTCACGTTGAAATCGATTTTCAATTAAATTTCTTCTCCGCATCTTTTTTGTCTTTTGTCCTTCTTTCATACATCGCAATCGACATCGGTATGTCCTGCGGCATAACGGGATCCCATTTATATTAATTCGATAAAACCAACGAATCTAATAATTCTATTGAAGAAATTAACGCTGAAAGTAGTGATAGAAAACATAAGTACAACTGTTGTAACCATCATTATCACTGTCAGCGTCAAAGTTGTGGGTCACATTTGGAGAAGGAACCCATCCTCGGTTTACGTCCAGTGTTTTATTTCCATAGCTGTTTCGCTAAGCACTGCATGTTGGCGACGCTATTTACCCAAAGCTAGGTGTCCACATACAGCGCCTTGTATTCCCAAATGAGCACCCATCTAATACTGGTCAGCCTCAACATGGGTTAACTTCGGTGATATAACAGACACTTGTGTGTCAATGTTATTATGCCGTATATGCAGTATAAATGGAAGGCGCATTCTTATCGCTCCAGAAAAGGCCCGCATGTAAATGTAATGTTTTACCTGTTAAACACATTTGGCCAAGTACCACTTAAAGCATTATCTCCTCCCTTGGCAGAGTAAACCACCAATTATTTAATCGAAAGGTAATGATCTCGCTCTTCCGCTACAGTTCCTTGACCACAAAAACGTAAAAATAATTTCTTCCATGTTTCTCGTGTTAGGTTGACTTTCTATGAACACGCATTTTTTCCAAGGGTTTGCCATCTTTGCATATTAAAAAAAAAACGTCTTTAAATTTAATATTAATAAATACGTGTTATACACCGCTTCAGAGACAACTAAACTTAGTTCGTACCGGTAATACTTTCTCGTATTTCAATATCAATAAATACGTGTTATACACCGCTTCAGAGACAACAAAACTTAGCTTGTACCGGTAATTATTTCTCGTATTTTAATATCAATAAATACGTGTTATACACCACTTCAGAGACAACTAAACTTAGCTTGTACCGGTAATTATTTCTCGTATATTAATATCAATAACTACTGGTTATACACCACTTCAGAGACAACAAAACTTGGTTCGTACCGGTAATTTTTTCTCGTATATTAATATCAATAAATACGTGTTATACACCACTTCAGAGACAACTAAACTTGGTTCGTACCGGTAATTATTTCTCGTATATTGATATCAATAACTACGGGTTATACAACGCTTCAGAGACAACAAAACTTGGTTCGTACCGGTAATTTTTTCTCGTATTTTAATATCAATAAATACGTGTTATACACGGCTTCAGAGACAACTAAACTTGGTTCGTACCGGTAATTATTTCTCGTATTTTCCCTCACAATAAATCCATCTCATTGACGCTTTTTCTCGAGTAGCTTTTGGTCTTTATAAGTGGTTATTCAATAGTAAATTATATAATAAAGAACATCATTTAACTGCAAATATATATATGTTGTAAATAATTCATTCAATGAAATATCAAAGAAGTTAAATAAAAATGCATTTTAAAAGTTATAGTTTCGTTTAAGTTTGTCACAATATTTGATGTGTACAGCAGGGCGTCTATGTCGCATAACCAATAATTATGAAACTCATTCAAATAGCATAATCCATTCTTTGGACTTTTGGCTGATATCAGAGTGTAGTATCTGTTCCGGTGGATTCTACACACTGTAGACCGGAACCGTTTAGCCCTTCGAGCTTTGATTCCGCCGGTCTGTAGTATTTCCCTGGAGAAGGTCAACCCTTCCAGGCTTTACGTACTCTCTGAGATAGGTTTAGTTTATTGCCAATCTCCTGAGGCGCCTCTATCGGCTAACATCACCTGACCGTGTGTCTCGCCTCATGGATAGGAGGCAAATAAAAAGCATCTGACCTAGTGTCTAACCTCTTGGAAATGAATTACTTTCGCTATCGAAAAATTGCTTTAATTTTGATATATATATATATATATATATATATATATATATATATATATATATATATATATATATATATATATATATATATATATATATATATATATATATATATATATATATAGGTTAAAAGGCTTAATAAAGATAACACAATAATTTAAAATCCCAGTTTTGGTGAAAACTTCGGATCTGTATATCGTAAGAACTTGCAACTAGATCCATGTTCATCTTGCATCTTATATATTTTTGCACTTAAAACTTTACCTAAATTTCAACTCCTGATTTTTTTCTAAATTTTAAACCTTCTTCTTTTTTCGTGTGAATAAGATGATTCTGGTGTTGGCATTAGTTTCCTCGATGTTTTTTCTAGTCAGAAATCCTTCTAGACAGACATCGAGTACTGACGAGCAGGACTACGAGAAGGTTGCCAACATCCCTAAGGGAACGTAGTACTGTAAAACCGGTCTTCAGTCCGTGTCGATATCCATTTAACCTCCCAATTTTAAATCTGATAGCTTTGTATAAAATGCCTCCAATGCAAAGTTTAGATTCATCAAATAAATAGTTTTTGAGTTATTATCGTTTCACTGATGTAATTGGAATATACCTCATACAATATGATGAAACAAGGTCCAGACATTACGTACATCTACACTTCCGTTTCAAGGCGAGAACATGTCGTATCCAAACTGACTTATTCTTGTTCGGGATGTGAGGATAAAAAGTACTGTAAGACATATTAATTATTATTTACTGCACCTTTAATATATATTACATTTACCCGTAGAAATGTATAATATTGCCTGACCCACAAATTCATATATGTAAATATCGTAGATTCTAAAAAGTAGATTGTTATAGAAGTTATTAAACATATAGTACAGTGGTTCCAAAGTGCGGTCTAACTGGGCCACCAGAAATTCACAGAAGCTTGGAATGAAACCTCGAAGAAAACGTATACCCTCGGAAGTGCACGGAAAATAGTAAGTAGCCCGTATAAGAGTCTGTTGAATATATATATATATATATATATATATATATATATATATATATATATATATATATATACGCCTAACTTACAATTCATCCGATACCAGCGCCATCCAACGTCACATTACTACACATAACAAAAGATTACAGTGGGCCGATATACGGAAAATATTAAAATCTAACACAAAAAATAATACACAAAAATAACTGCATACACATACTTAAAAAGGGACTCTTCTCAGCCTGATTGTTTTCGTCTTACTTATCGCTTTCGTATTTTTGTAGACTAACTGCTATTTCGATATCATATTTCGTTTTTTTTTCTGTTGGAATTACTCCAAACAAGGCATGCAGCCCCTTGATGTAAGGGGCTAAAAAAGTAACATTTCAATATCAAAACACAGCTAACGATAAATGTTACATAGATAGATTCTAATCCATAATACAGCAAGTATTCCCCCTTTGCCAGAAACTTTGCTCATGAAATATGAGGACTAAAAACAAAATAAGGGAAGTGAAAGTAACGAGGCTGTGAAAAGTAAACCCAAATTGAACTTTTTACTCTCTTCTTGCTTCACACATCAAGCGCCTTTATACAATGTCCGAGTCGACTTAAATTATCCCAAAGAAAGGTACATGGTGCCTTGTTGATAAACAGCTCAGCTTAAGAACAAGTTGAGTAATTCCTCGCGCGCTTTGATGTAATTACTCATAGATTTAGAGCCTTAGGCTCGTCGTGTACTATTGTTGAACACTTTTATATTTAACATTAATACTTGGTTAACTCTATTGGGTACGCACTTGATACACAGCGAACTACTATTTATAGTAAGTTCATGTATGTTTGCGGATGAACTCGCTCGACTTACAAGCCGTTTACTGTATAACGCTCGGAGATTTACTTACTATTCAACAAATAACAGATAGTTACAAAAATCATGTAAGAAAACCAACTTTTGACATATGACACGATCTATTACAGTTTTATATCTGCTGACATTATGATGAGAATTGAGAAGACACGACACTAATTTGAAAAGCAATTTAGTAGAGTCTTTGATTAAAAATATATTTTACAACGGCCTTTTGGTTGTAATCACGTAACTTCTTAATTATTTTTATAATTCCTTCCAATGCATAGTTTAAATTGAAATTTCGTAGGAGTCAACTGTGCAAGTAATCACCCTGTCAGTAGCCATAGCCTTGTCGAACGTAATGAATTTTGTTATATATCTCTGGAATACAATATGACGGGATTGCCTCCCAACTGACTAAAATATGTTCGTATTCAAGTTCTTATCGAGCGGTTCACTTAAATAAGCAATGTTATACACCGTTTTTAATTCTCTCTATGTGTGTTCAACGCTAATAAACAATCTCATTATAGTTTGTCCTCGAGCTGTCTTTGGACCTTGATAACTAATAACATACTAGTAAAAAAAGTTGTGATATAATTCCGTGTTATTTTACTAAGCAGAGTTTGTAAATGATTTACTTTATTTGTACTATGTTCACTCATTTATGTCTTATGAACCAGATGGTTCTATTGTTGGCATTGGTTTCCCCGATATTTGTCTAGTTAGAATTTGTTCTAAAAAGTGATCTATTACTCAGAGGAAGGACTACCTAAAGGTTTCTAAAATAATAAAGAGAGTAGAAAGTTGACCTCGAAACATTTTATCATTACATCCCATTAGCGATGTTTCTGACAAAAGGGGAAATAATTGCTGTTTTGAGGTAGGACTCTTTACATATAACACTTATCATTGGGTAGTTTTTTAACTTCGAAGAAATGTGCATTTTTTTGGCCCCTTACATAAGGTTGCTACATGCCGCGCTGGAGAATTTTAATTTTTTTAAAAATGAACGTATTTCAGAGGAACGAACTGGATTCGAACTTGGAACCCCCAAGTCGTCAGCCCGTGTTGTTACCGACTTAACCGCTGCCACCTTCCAGTATTAAATTAAAATGAGTTAAATATACTAAAGTTTTATTTGTGTAATGTCTATCATTCGCTTAATTAAGCATACTGGAGCAGTATAAGTATTTTATTTACTTCCTCTTCAGGAGGTTAGACACAAGGTCAGGTGTGGGTTTTGATGAAAGTGTTTCTATGAACAAACTGGATTCGAACCCGGGAGACCCAGGCCCTTAGTCCGCGTCGTTAACGACTTAGCCATCATGCCATCCCATACAGAAGCAGTTTAAGTCTGTTTTGCTTTGAAATAAAATGTTTTTAAAACACGAGAAGGGTACGACGGACATTTTATGTGTGGTTCATAATAAATGATATATATTTTTGTCGCTTAATGCCAATGGGTTCAAATGCTACGACTAATCAGAATATCACGATTGGAATACGGCCATGAGGTCGCAGGTTTTTAGAAGGTTTCCGAAAAGGAAGCAAGCCAAACTGATTGCAAAATAAACAATATATGCGATCTCATAGAATACGAAAACTTAATGATGAAATTCACCATAGAAAGAAGAGGGGGAAACCACCCCAAATTAATAATTTATAATTGTTCCGGTCTTAAAGGGTCGAAAACGAAAATAATGCACCAAAAGGGTAGAATGTATTTACATAAAATATTATCTGTTGTAATATGTCATGCATTGTCTACCAAGCCCCAGCCTGCGTCGCATAACTGCTATGTTTGTGTCCCTCTGCAGGTCTTTCGAGTACTCCAATGGAAAGTTATCCGATGAACTTGCTCAACGTAAATACACCCTATTCATCCGGAAGTCAGCTAGAGTTTATCTCTTCACTGTAGCAATTTCCAGATTCCAGAAAACCTTCTACTCAAATAGCTTATTTTCTCGAACTGCTTACATGTGTTATTCCCTCTCTTATCTATATTTCCACGAGTGTACCAAACTGCAGAAATTTAAATGACATGTGCAAAAGCATCGCTGCACAAACCCTAACTCTATATGCACCTATTTACCTGGCCCCTAATTCATGTTAGCCTTTTACACCAAAGTAGCAACGTGTCTTCTCTTGCAGGAATATAAGTAATAATGAATTAGATAATTAATCTGTTGTCATAGAAGCCTTCTTGATTGGTACAGCGACTCTATCTGTTTTCTACTATTATCACAATACATAGTGTCAGGTAGAGCGCATGTAGTTACGCAATGAAGTAGATCACCAGCAAATTTATCTTAGAAGTAGTGCAATGCTAATCACAATTTACTATCGTCTGAGCATATCCTGTTCGAGTTTTTTTTGTAAGATGTTAAATAATACTCTTGAATTGATTCATGAATCTAACATCAAAGTTTTGGCTGATATAAAAGCTCCACTAAACTCCCAAGTAATGTTTAGCCAAACAAAAACTTAAAATAAACAATTTTGATAACATAGGGGCATGCAATGCACTCTACCGCGCACTGCAATACATATTGATTCGTCTATATTCGTCTCTAAGATTAAAACGTTGGTATTCTTGTACGCATTTCATGATAAAGATAAATTCAGTTATTTATACGCCTCAATAAGAGAGTTCATCTCATAAATATACTATTTAACCGAAATGATTTAGAGCAATAACGAACACAAATGTCTCGTAATATTAAAAATTTACACAGAAAATTAGTTTAATAAATAAAGAACCGAGAATAGATTCTTAAATCAAGCATATATACACAAGAAAAGGATAGGAAAAAACGAGGAAGAGATGCTATTACACACTAAAGAATTCAAAATATAAGTTGAGATTTTTTGTTTTATATCCATTAATTATTCATTTCTCTAATTATTATTCTTGTGTTTTCATTATATTCGCTTATTAATATATTCCCCTTTTTATCAGGTTATTAAATCGCTTTTTATTATATCTTAATTTTACTATTCATTTAAGGTAAAGTAATATTCGACTATAGTCATCATCTAATTCTATTTAACTTCTTCCACATACTCTTTAAAGCGTTTGCTTGAGTAATGTCTCGTTCATTTTATGTCCGTGTGTTCGACTGCATGCTCCAGTTACATACACACACGCATAGCGTTTTTAGTAGTTTTTTTTAATCCGCTGATCTCAGAAATTATGTAAGAAACATCCATAAAAAAGAACTGATAACTTTGGTATTTAGAAAAAAGTTGGAGCGATAAATAACAATAATCAATATATATATATATATATATATATATATATATATATATATATATATATATATTATAATATAAAATGAGGTAATAAAATAAAGTGTCAATCAAATTTTATTAGAATTCAAAGTTCAAGCAAAGTATTCTTAAGTCCTTAGCTCATGAGTTTTCAAAGATAATTCTTCTCTTCAGAGGACCATTACCGCAGTTATACTACTACAGGTAATAAAATTACCCTTTGAAAATATATAAAATTATATACACAAATACACAAAAATACATAACATCAAAACATATCAACCCAAAAACATATTTTTTGTTGAATCCATATAGTCCATCCAGTTCATGCATATTAAGAAGCATAATCAGGAAAGACAATTACTCCAAGTTACAAACAGCAGTCCAAATACGTGTAAATACGTGTAATTGAAGGTGCCGACAAAGTATTATAAGATATTAGTTTACGCTTATATCTTTTGTTGGATTACTTTATATATATATATATATATATATATATATATATATATATATATATATATATATATATATATATATATATATATATATACGAGGGGCGTTCAATAAGTAATGCGTCTGACCCATTTCTCATAGTAGTAGATTAATGACACCTGGCACAGTTATTAGTCTTTCTCTACATAGGACCCACCCAGAGTTATGCATTTCTCCCATCGGTGTATGCATGTATGGATACCGTTTTTATAGAACACTCCAGGTTGGTCCTCGAACCACGTCGTAACTTCAGAAATCAAGGCTGCATCACCTGGGAAACGCTTTCCGTTCAAAAACAACTTCATGGCTGGGAAGAGATGAAAGTCAGAGGGTGCAACGCCATGAGAGTGAGGGGATGGGGGAGGATTCCTAGCCACGCGCCCGTGCTTTTGATCTGGCGACATGCGAGTTGCGGACCGAAGCGTTGTCCTGCAGGAGGACGATACATTTGCTGATCTTGCCCCGCCTCTTGACTTTGATAGCTTCTTTTAATTTCTTTAAAAGTGAAGCGTAATAGGCTCCTGTAATTGTGGTAACCTTTGTATTAAACCCTATTAACACGTTACAATTGCTTACGACCTGCTAGCTAATGCTGACCATGGTAATACAAACATTGTTGGGGTGTGCTAAGTATTTAGAGGTGTCTTATACACGCATACATACATACATATATATTTTTTGTCCTTTATATATTAAATATTCGGTCTGAGTTTGTGTTAACCCCTATTTATACGTAACAATCGCGTTTCCGACCTGCTAGTCAATGCTGACCATGGACATGCAAACATTGTTGGGGTGTGTTAAGTATTTTGGGGTGTCTTAGCTACACATACGTACATACCTACATATTGTTTGTCCTTTATATATTAAATGTTCGGTATGAGTTTTTATTAAACCCTATTTACACGTTACAATCACGTTTCCGACCTACTAGTCAATGCTGATCAAGGAAAAGCAAACTTTGTTGGGATGTGTTAAGTATTTGGGAGCCTTAGACATACATACATACATACATACATACATACATACATACATACATATTTGTTGTCCTTTATATATTAGATTTTCGGTATGAGTTTGTATTGAACACTATTTACACGTGTTAATCACTTTGCCGACCAGTTAACCAAGGTAAAACCGACGTTCTGTTACAAGATAAAAAATTGTGACTTCGAACAGATTGATAGGTTAGCCAGTTTAAAAAAAATCTTTACTGATGATTTTGAAAAGGACGAAACCAGCGTGTCTATAGATAAATAAATATTATTTAATTATAATATATATATATATATATATATATATATATATATATATATATATATATATATATATATATATATATATATATATATATAAATGCATGTTCTTTTTTGTAGTTAAATACTTGTATTATGGCTACCTTTAAACAAGATGAATCTCTTGCTGATTTACCGGGTTGTTGATAACGGCGGGGTGAGCTAAGACGTCGGAATTTTAGTTTGAAACATGACTCGTCTACTTAGGATCCGACTAGTATGAATAATCTTCTCTACACTGACGATTCAGTAGACATGAAGCGTATAGGTATGTAGAAAACATATTACTGATTATATATATATATATATATATATATATATATATATATATATATATATATATATATTTATTTATTTATGCCACATTTTATTCTTTGATACTTATGTTAGTTCATCTTAATATGAATCTAAATAAATTATCAGATTGGGAGGACATTTGAAAATTGGGATTTAATTCAGACAAATGTAAAGTACTACATGTAGGATCCAGCAATGTAAGAGTTCAATATGTACTAATCAACAGAGAACTCAAAGAAGTTGATGCAGTGTGCGATTCGGGTGTGGAGTTGGATAATATATTAATGGCAACTGATCATATTTTGACCATTGTATCGAGGGCAAATAGAATGATCGGGTGGATTGTTAGGAATATTATTTCGAGGGAAACAAATGTTGTGTTAAGGATATATAAAGCTCCCATAAGACATCATACAGGACACTGCACCCAGGTCTGGGCTCCAGCGACTAGATATAGAAATTGGAGTGTAATATTGAAACTGGACGGCGTACAAATGAAGGTGACACAACTAATAGAAAAAGTAAGGAGTGCAGATACAGGAAAAGATTGGACAAATTGGGATTGACTACTTTGCTAAAGAGAAGAATGAGAGGTGATATAATTGAGACTTTCAAGATAATTAATTACATTTCTAACTATAGTGGGTATATTTTTTAAGGATTTCTCCTAAATCTGGAAGGTTATTTTCAACGCGGTTTTCAAAAACTAGATCTGTTAAACCGTTAAATATTTTGGCTCACAGAGTAATATTTTTGGAGTAAGTTGTCAGATCGAATTAAGAACAGATTCAACGTGGATCAGTTTAAGATGATGGGGATCAATTCAGAGAAAGTGGTAGGAGGGATATATTGAGATGGACCACTTTTAGGAGTTTTCAAATGGAATATTTTACAGAATTTTATATGTACTAAGGATTTATTTTTTAACAGTTGAATTCAGAAGATAGTTAAAGGGGAGATGCCCAAGGAGGCATAATAAACAAATAATGATAATACTTATAATAATAATAGAACCAATTAAACAAATAATAATAATACTTATAATAATAATCGAACCAATTAAACAAATAATGATAATACTTATAATAATAATAGAACCAATTAAACAAATAATAATAATACTTATAATAATAATAATAGAACCAATTAAACAAATAATAATAATACTTATTATAATAATAATAGAACCAATTAAACAAATAATAATAATACTTATTATAATAATAATAGAACCAATTAAACAAATAATAATAATACTTATTATAATAATAATAGAACCAATTAAACAAATAATGATAATACTTATAATAATAATAGAACCAATTAAACAAATAATAATAATACTTATAATAATAATAGAACCAATTAAACAAATAATAATAATACTTATTATAATAATAATAGAACCAATTAAACAAATAATAATAATACTTATTATAATAATAATAGAACCAATTAAACAAATAATAATAATACTTATTATAATAATAATAGAACCAATTAAACAAATAATAATAATACTTATAATAATAATAGAACCAATTAAACAAATAATAATAATACTTATTATAATAATAATAGAACCAATTAAACAAATAATGATAATACTTATTATAATAATAATAGAACCAATTAAACAAATAATAATAATACTTATTATAATAATAATAGAACCAATTAAACAAATAATAATAATACTTATTATAATAATAATAGAACCAATTAAACAAATAATGATAATACTTATAATAATAATAGAACCAATTAAACAAATAATAATAATACTTATAATAATAATAGAACCAATTAAACAAATAATAATAATACTTATTATAATAATAATAGAACCAATTAAACAAATAATGATAATACTTATAATAATAATAGAACCAATTAAACAAATAATAATAATAATACTTATAATAATAATAGAACCAATTAAACAAATAATAATAATAATACTTATAATAATAATAGAACCAATTAAACAAATAATAATAATACTTATTATAATAATAATAGAACCAATTCAAATTTAAAGCGCTTCTATTGACTATAATCCAAAGTTTCTTAACAAAACGCTCCCTGGAAGATCATATTCAGCTACTAATATTTTATATTACATTAATAATAAATCGTATCCACAGATGACCCCAAAGGTCATCATCTATCAATCATGCAGGATTATTTGATAAGTTTTTATATACACGTTGGTTTGAAATATTATTATAGCTCGTTATTTTCACTAGTAAGTAACATGTATGATGCTTGCATAGCAGAAACTGTGATGTAGAATCGATAATAGTAATACCAAAGAGGAATACAAGTTTTTTTTGCATCCGCATCATCGACGATGACATGAATAACTTTAGCGACTTTCAAACTGTGTTTGCACTGTACGTCCAACTAATAATATATCAGAAACAATTTGATTTACAGGTGCTAGACATTTTGATATATGATAATATTGGGTTGTCTTATTATAGAATCCAATATCAATAAATGGCTCGGTATGAAAATAAAATAAACGGTAAACGGCAACAGGGAGTGGTCAACAGTGGAACTTGGAGAAGACTTGATTAAAGATTGATTATCTGTCAAGTGATAGAATAAATAACCAATATTCAATGAGATGTATTATCAGAAGAATTCAAACTCAAAAGCGATGAATAAATGAACAAATGTGCATACATACATATATATACATATATATATATATATATATATATATGTATATATATATATGCATATGTCTTACACTTATATATACGTTTTATACTTATATATATATATATACATATATATATAACTTAAAGTAAAAGACAAAATGCATTTAAAATAAGTTTTGTTAGATGCGTATATATGTTATTAAAATGAAAACACATATCTTCATTTTGACTTTTATTTCTTACGTATACATGAAGAAATAATAAGGTATTTGTTAAAACTATGATGATGCCTGTTATATCGAGTGAAATATTAGTAAAAAAAAGGTTCCAATGACGTCATTTTGTTTTTATTTTAATAAAATATATACGCATCTGACAAATACTTCTGGAAGCATTTTTCCTCTTTCTTTACGTTTTAAATTTAAATGATGCTTAAAAAATGAACTTTCCCAATTATATTTTTACTTGCGAGCCATTCGTGGTTTTAAGTTCAGATTTAAAAAGATACACTTTTTCAGCGTTTTCCCACACAACACGCAGACGCCGATCTTTCATCACCACCAAACAGGATTCTTACGCATACATACAAACAATAATAAAGTAAACACCTTATATTTGTTAAAACTATGATGATGCTCGTAATATCGAGTCAAATAATAGTACAAAAATGTAAAAATGAACATATTTGTTATGATTTTTATAAAATATGTACGCATCTAACAAATAGATTTTTAAGGTATTTTGCTTCTTTCTTTTCGTTTTAAGTTTCATTGATGCTTAAAAATGACCTTTCCCGAATACATATATATATATATATATATATATATATATATATATATATATATATATATATATATATATATATATATATGAAAGTCACCCGAATAAAGAAGAAGAAAAATATTCTTATACTTTTGACAAGGATGTATATCACCGAAAATACTGGAGTTTTTATAGTAAATAAATAATTTATTAAAAAAAAACGAATAAATACGTTGTTCAGCTTTTCAAAATAATTTTTCAACATATTCTACTTATTATTGCCATTTGATCAACGCTGCCAAGTGTTACTTTTCATTGTACCTTATTCACGTAACCGCGTGCTACACACGGCGGCATATCAACTTAAATCGTTGATAACATTAAGACGAAGTTCAACTTGACTGCGATACATATGTCTCAATCAAGAGGGATTTAACGAAAAAAGAAGAGGAAAAAATATGCTGATACTTTCGACAAGAGTGTATATCACCGAAAGTACTCAAGTTGTTAAAGTAAATAAATAATTTATTTTAAATAAACATAAATCAATGCGTTGTCCAGGATTTTAAAAATACATATATATACATACATATATATATATATATATATATATATATATATATATATATATATATATATATATATATATATATATATATATTAAAGAAGGAAAGATAAATATAAAAAATTGCATAAAATTACATAAAAATACATAAAATTGATACACATTTTATTACATCGAAAGTTCAGATGCAAGGAGTTACATTAATTCTTAAACAAATCCTTTTGATTTCGGTGGATCCAGTTCTGTTCTCTTTAGTCGGCAAAGCTTCCTATCAACAGCCGTATATTTAAGATAATATATAAAACTGTTGAACCATCTATTTGCTCGGGAAGCCATGTTTTGAAGGCATATATGAACCTTGCCACATAGCGCCTTTCAACAGACAATCTTCACCTTGGATCTGCCGAATTGGATATTTTAAATATCAGTGCAGGATTTTTACTTGTAACCTTACGGAACTATACACATAACGGAGCCACGAATCCATACCGACCAAGTGAGATATTTTTGAACCCTCCATCTTTTACTTGAAACCCTGTAAAAATTGTATAAAAACTTTCTCCAATTCGACACACTTTTGCTATTTTGCTATCTGCACCTTAGCGTTCTCTTTTGTCTTCGAAAATGGCTACTCAATACTGCTAACTTTTTTCCCTCCCGGCCATTTATGTTTTCATCCCCGACCTTTCTATTTTTATTCTTGAAATTTAAATAGTAAAATGGAACTAGGTAATATTTATTTATTATAAATACCTCATTACCAAATTTTATCCTCTGACGAGAATAGTTTTATCTTCGAAAAGCCATGGTTTAAAGATTAATGTAACTCCTTGCATGTGAACTTTCGATAAAATCAAATTTGTATCAATTCTAGTTACTTTTATGTAATTTTATGCAATTTTTTATCTTCATTTTTCTATCTTTAAAATTGACTGCTCTACTCAACGTATTGAGTTTTTTTATCGCGATAGATCACTCTACGATACTTTACTTATCGTTAATTCTATTATCATTAGTGCATATATATATATATATATATATATATATATATATATATATATATATATATATATATATATATATATATATTTAGCGTTTCATTCATTACATAAACTCTGGAGCCGACGAACCAATATCCCGTTGAAGACTTAACTCCGTCTCTATAAAGCGTACTGCGTTCCATCATGCTCAACAGCTGGGCAATAACAGAAGCCATGCTTGACAAGCTGGATGCGTGCCACCGCAGACACCTCCGTTCCATCACAGGTCACTGCTGGCCTAAAACACTATACGAGCTGTGCCACGAAAAATCCCTCTCCCCCAATGTCGCTGAACAAAGATGTTCAATGTTAGGCTATGTCCTACGAATGGACCCTGATACTCCCGCACAGAAAGCACTGTACTTTGCTGTTACTGGCTCGCAAGCCTAGTAAGCGCGATTAGGACGGCACTGCACAAATCTGCTGGGCACACTCCGTGCTGACCTCAATCAGGCGGGACTAGGACCACCACATACAGCGAAACATCATCCTTGCCTGGGACTAGCATGGAGGACTAATTGCAGCTACGGGATGTAATTTGACTACCATAGCCGCAGAACACACTTTTTAATAACGAATAATATATATATATATATATATGTATATATATATATACATACATATATGTATACATATGTATATATATATGTATATATATACATATGTATATATATACATATATATATATATATTATATATATATGTATGTATATATATATATATACATATATGTATATATATATCATATATATATATACACCCATATATATACACATATATATAGACACACACACACATATATATATACACACACACACATATATATATATATATATATATTAGTATTCATGTATCCACATAACATTTTGTAATGAGATATAATTTAGTGTGTATCAATTTTCAGCATTTACTTCAGCAGTGCTCGTTACGTAAGTAGAGCTAAGTAGTAAGCTATGACAATATATATGTCAATCAAGCTACACAAAGGCTACCGCGCTTCATCCCTGGGCGGAATTTACAACCTGAAGATTCCTCCCGGGGATGAAACGCGGGAGCCTCTGTGTAGCTTGATTGCCATACATATTTTCATAGCTTACTATATATATATATATATATATATATATATATATATATATATATATATATATATATATATATATATATATATGAGAGAGAGAATAAATGATGGATGTATATCATTTATCAAGCAATAAAATAAAGTGAAAAACATCTATTTTTAATTGTGTAAATAGTCCATTTAGAGTATTATAGTTTTTGTACACTTTTCTGCTGAGATAATGTTAGCGACCGACTGTTAGGAAGTGGCGTCAGAAACGGAAAAGAGTGCGGTCGATATTTTGCATGCATTTGTTCTATTCCTTGCTTAGTGTATTTTGAAATTAACCCAAAGTTATACGTGATTCGATTTACAGAATACACGTCCCATTCTAATTAAGGCCAGTGTTAACTACTACAACACCGGTTTACGTTTCAATGTGCATACATATGCAATGCCTTTGCGACCTGCAAAAAGGTTGCCTTGTCTCTTAAATATGATATTATTCTATGGATGCGAGTGCGACTGTTTAATGTAAGATTGCGGACGTATGCCGAAGCAGAACATTTTATATAGCTACAATGAAACTGCTCTGACATGACGCGGATTGATGGAGGCGAAATTGTAACAACATAACCCAAAGTATTACTCAACAACGAGAAGATGTCCATCATCACAATTACTATAATCAGACGAGAGACAATGCAGAGCATGGGAGTAATTCGATTATGATGCGTGTTACACTAGATATATGTGACAATAGAACATTGTCATTCGTAAAATTAACTGAGCTTTTCAGTAGTCAGGAATATAATCAAATATATACATAATAATTTACCTTACTTCACTGCCGATCGGAATACTAATGGGTAATATTTCAGACTGCTGTCAAAATAGTTTAGCTCCTGAATATCAACGTGCAACACTCACGATCTCTATTCACACTGAAGAACAACTTAAAGAGAGTATCAATTTACCCTGGGTTCATTTTCGGCAGTGTTCTCACAGTCCATGAAAATGTTACTGGCAAAGGGGAGTTAATTGCTGTTTTCTGGGTCAAAATCTATCGATGTAAAATTTATCGGATTTTTGACGTTGAAGAAATAGTATTTCTTTTAGCTATTTACATCTTTTCAAGGGGGTTTATTTGTCTTTCATTATTGATGTAACATCTGAGGAGATTCGTCCATTAACGCTCTTTGTTACCTTCACAGAATGCATACTTGTCTGAGCAATCTAGTTGCGGGTCACCCCATCAATTTTCACAGTAACATGTGTTGCTTGTTTTACTCAACTTTATTTTCATTTACATGTAATAGTGCTCGACTGAGCCCCAGTATCTAGTTCTTCTCTGTAAATCATACACAGTGAGAACATGTTTTATTAACACAACTACAAGGAACTTCTTATTTTTATTACCTGCATTTAAAACCTAATGATGTTTCCAGCATCATAGTGTCTTTCCAAAATCTTCTAATCATTGAAGCCAATTATAACGGGGCTGCTGCTCTGTAGACTACAACGTGGTCGTATTCAAGTCTAATGTCAACAAATACCTGCCGAGCCATTCTCTTAAATACTCAAATACTTTTAAGTATTTGATTATTTATCATTTTAGTGTTGTTTAATATTGTACTATTTTCTAACAGGCAATCTCATTAATGATATTCATCGAGTAGCCTTTCGCCTTGCTAAATTGTGAGTCATTACTATATACAAACGAGAAATTGTGATTCTTAATTCATTTCAGAACAATCAACGCATAAATTTAATGTTGTATCTTTTTAAATATCACGAAAATATATAAACAAAGATCAGATAATAATTTAAAGACAGCGGGAAAGACGACTTTAGTTTTATCGTTTGGCTTTTTTGTCATTTTCTTTCTCCGAGCCATCAATCACTCATAATTACTTGTCGAAACGACGAAAAAGATATATGGCCGACTGCGTTAAAAGTATATGATTCGTTAGTTTTAATCTCAGAATTTTAAATTTCCGTGAATATTGGCTTTTAATCTTGTGCAGAGAAAAAAATAAATTGATTACATCGACAGGAAAATAAAACAACGAATACCAAAATGGTTCTTGCTTAGATGCGGCCATTAAATACACGCGTTTGGTTATCGAAATTAGGTTTCAGATAAAAGTGTGATACATCTATAGACGGACGTCAAGAGACAGACATGGATGGAAACAGAGAGAGAGAGAGAGAGAGAGAGAGAGAGAGAGAGAGAGAGAGAGAGAGAGAGAGAGAGAGACCACAGCTATGACACGTCGATTTATCTAAATATATATTTTAATTAAGCGTGACAGATTGACAAAAATGCAGAGCGGAGTACTACATCATCCCATGGGTTATTCTACAAAATAAATTCTAAAACTTAAAAGTGACAGACAGAAAGACGAAAAGAGTAAAGTACTGCAGAGACATGTGGTAACCTTTCAAATTTATTTTTAAACTTCAACGTGAAAGATTGACAGACTAACAGACAGTATCTATACCTACATAGACATGTGTGCTCCTCTACAAATTCAGCTTTTTTAAAATTCAACATTACATACTAACAGACAGACAGAAATGATAAGTTCATTGTAATATGTGTTGCTCTACACATTAAGTTTTTAAACTTCAACATGACATATTGACAGACAGACAGAAACGATAAGTACATTGTAATATATGTTCCTCTAAAAATTCAGTTTTTAAACTTCAACATTACATATTGACAGAGAGACAGAAACGATAAGTACATTGTAATATGTGTTTCTCTAGAAATTCAGCTTTAAAAAAAAATTAAACATTACATTTGGACAGAGAGACATAAATGATAAGTACATTGTAATATGTGGTCCACCTACAAATTCAACTATTTAAAAAAATTCTACATTACATATGGACAGAGAGACAGAAACGATAAGTACATTGTAATATGTGTTCCACCTACAAATTAAACTATTTTTTAAAAAATTCTACATCACATATGGACAGAGAGACAGAAACGATAAGTACATTGTAATATGTGTTCCACCTACAAATTCAACTATTTAAAAAAAAATCTACATTACATATCGACAGAGAGACATAAACGATAAGTACATTGTAATATGTGTTCCACCTACAAATTCAACTATTTAAAAAAAAGTCTACATTACATATCGACAGAGAGACATAAACGATAAGTACATTGTAATATGTGTTCCACCTACAAATTCAACTATTTAAAAAAAAGTCTACATTACATATCGACAGAGAGACATAAACGATAAGTACATTGTAATATGTGCTCCACCTACAAATTCAACTATTTAAAAAAAATCTACATTACATATGGACAGAGAGACAGAAACAATAAATACATTGTAATATGTGTTCCACCTACAAATTCAGCTTTTTTTTTAAATTCTACATTACATATGGACAGAGAGACAGAAACAATACGTACATTGTAATATGTGTTCCTCTACAATATCAGCTTTTTAAAAAAATTCAAATTGCATATTGACAGAGAGAGAGAAACGATACGTACACTGTAATATGTGTTCCTCTACAAATTCAGCTTTTTTAAAAAGTCTACATTACATATGGACAGAGAGACACAAACGATAAGTACACTGTAATATGTGTTTCTCTACAACTTCAGCTTTTTTTTTTAATTCAACATTGCATATTGACATAGAGCTAGAAACGATAAGTACATTGTAATATGTGTTTCTCTACAAATTCAGCTTTTTAAAAAAAAATCAACATTACATATGGACAGATGGACAGAAACGATAAGTACATTGTAATATGTGTTCCATCTACAAATTAAACCATTTAAAAAAAGTTCTACATTACATATGCACAGAGAGACAGAAACGATAAGTACACTGTAATATGTGTTTCTCTACAAATTCAACTATTTAAAAAAATCTACATTACATATTGACAGAGAGCCAGAAACGGTAAGTACATTGTAATATGTGTCCCACCTACAAATTCAACTATTTTTTAAAATTCTACATTACATATCGACAGGGAGACAGAAACGGTAAGTACATTGTAATATGTGTTCCACCTACAAATTCAACTATTTTTTTAAATTCTACATTACATATCGACAGGGAGACAGAAACGATAAGTACATTCTAATATGTGTTCCTCTACAAATTCAGCTACATAGGCATGTGGGTTCCTCTAAAAATTCAATTTTTACTTTAAGCCCGACAAATAGACAGACGAACGGAGTGGAATTACAACGGAAACGGGTTCCTTTAAATAAAATCAATTATTAACTTGAATGTAAGAGTGTTTCCGGCAGTTGATGGATCGCTGGGCTAAGAGTTGGCAAGCACAGGGGGCCTATTTGAAAGGGATTAGGGGCACAACCCCGTCACGTATTTGCAATATCTTTTCTCTGGACTAAGGTCAGATAACTTTTAGACATACCTCGTATATATATATAACACTGAACCAAGGAAAGATAACGGTACAAGAAGGAGCATTTCCCCTCGCGATATGCGAAAAATACGCAGACAGATCATTACGGAACCAAAGGGCACAAGCGCTTCCATTTGTGGCAAAGCGTTGTTCCGATGTCCAGGAAGACCAGATGCAGTGTCTTGAATGAGATGGCCAGGAACGTGAAGTCCATAAGGGAAAACCTAAGGAAAATCGGACGTTAGATATGTCGGAAAGTTGTGAGAATAAAAACCAGCAAAAGAACAGTAGTCCACACAATAGAAATAATCAATTTTTATTTTTTATTTTAAATATCAAAGATAATTCGCACCTTTTTATTTTACTTCGACTAGAGGTCTGATACGTCGTATGTATCTGTAACATGTAGATGCCATAGATACGTTTCCGTAGCATTTTATGTTGCTTAACATGTTCGCAATGTTACATGAATATATTGCAATACTATTCTGTTCAGGAAATGCATTTACCCGTCATGGGGTATGTACACTTATAGTTAAAGTATATGAAACCGAAATACTGAATTCAAATGCTATTTGAACCTCGAATGTGACCGACTGATCTACCGACAGGCCGATAACCCCACATACAAAGGAATTAAATATATATACTATAAGGTAGCTTAGATTCCAACAATAAGAATGTGATGTTTCAACTACGATATTAGTAGCCAACACATTATATCGGAGGACATAAAAATGTTGTCTGCAGATAATCACTCTTTTATTTAGCTGAAGTGTGCGTCGATTACGAGACGACAACTCATAATTATTCTCTGGTTTTTAATGGGATTTTTGAAAGGTGAAATCATTTACAATAAATTTAAAGTACGTATAATCTAAATATTATTACTCACTTTTCTGGTGGATATTGATATGTCTCCGATCATAAAACCGAATTAGCGAGACTTACTAATTTATTATTTAAATGAGTTCCATGAACCAATCGCTATATTAATGAAACTATTACACAACATGTCGCGTGATTATATATATATATATATATATATATATATATATATATATATATATATATATATATATATATATATATATATTAGTACTTCATGTATCCACATGGAATATTATAAGGAGATATAATTTTTTATGTGTCAGTTTTCAGTATTTACTTCAACAGTGCTCGATACGTAAGTAGAGCTAGGTAGTAAGCAATGAAAATATATATGGTAATCAAGCTACACAGAGGCTCCCGTGTTTCATCCCCGGGGGGAATCGGCATTTAGCCTGACGATTCCCCCCGGGGATGAAACACGGGAGCCTCTGTGTAGCTTGATTACCATATATATTTTCATTGCTTACTATATATATATATATATATATATATATATATATATATATATATATATATATATATATATATATATATCCTTCTTTGTAATATGGCAGGAAAACTTCCAGCAGAGTGCTCGATTGATTGAGAATTAAAGTTAAAAATTAAAAATTAAGAGCGTAATATTTATTTATTTTGGTACAGAAAAAATAGTGCAACATTCGTACAGTCGGTTTCGAGCACAGAAAGACTTAGCCCTCCGGCTCTCTTCAGCTTGAGATGCCAACATATATATATTTTTTTTTTCTCGCGTCTACGTTACTTAGCCAATATTATTTCTATTTCTTTACTATTGATTGATTTTATTTAAAGCAGATACGCAATAGAGTAAAGTGAAACGAATGGTTAAATAACCTATGTAAAAAGGTAATTAAATCTCACAGAATACTTTGAAACAATTCCTATTTATTTTCCATCTCAGGAAGGAAAATTAAGGCACAACGTCGATTTTATATGTGAGGAGAATCCAGTTTCCCACATAAATATTATCTGGATTGGGATACTAATAACATTGGTCGTGGCTTAGACAGATTACATTTCAGTGACACAAGAGACCAAATATAAAGTGTAATAAAACAGATACTATACTTTGCTTTGAAATAAAAGGTCACCATCTTTATTTTTGCTCATAGATAAATGTGAACGTTTAATAAAAAGCATTTAAATTGTCGAACAGATATACTTTTTTAGCAAGTCTTCACTCATGCTTTAAATATATTAGATTTTATATCCAATCGTTATCTGAATATAGTAATATTTACAAGGTATACTCATTAAATAGGGGAAAGAACATACTCAATTCTGGAATACAGCCCCAAAGCGTATGCTGCTCAAATATGGACTATATTAAGTTTTATTTAGATTGATGCAGAACATGGGGAAATATGGTGGGCGTAGGTGAGAGATATGGGGAGGGAGAAACATTTTTTAATTGTCTCTTTCCACCCTCTATCCTCCTACTTCCGCATCTCTTCCCTTTTCTCTATCCTCAATGGATTTATAATTCATATTTTATATTCTATCTTATATTTCATTTTACTGCATTGCATTTAATGTTATTTATTTCATTTTATATTCGATTCTTAACGCCCTCAAATCTAACCACGTGACTTTCCAAATTTTAAATTGACTTTCTTTTTCTCTACTACCCCATTTCATTATTCACAAATATGATCTGAGGTAAGTATCGGATTCTAAGTCTGTGTGATGAGATATCAGTTAAAAACAGCTGTTGATCGATAATATCGACATGCCAGTGTCGCAGACTTTGTACATGTCTGTATGAATACAAATTGATTATGTATATATATACATATATATATATATATATTAATCCAGGTAGGGTAAAATTCCACAGGGTAGAACTCCAAAGGGAATCAAACCGGGCTTATAAAAGAGTGCTCAATAAAAAATATAGAGCTGTATTGTGAATGCTTTTATTCAAACATGTACAAGGTCTGCTACACTGGCATGTCGATGTTATTGATCTACAGCTCTCAAGAGCTGATATCTCATCAGGCCGCGAATATTTTATTATGATCCAGGTTGGATCATAATAAAATATTCTCTGCCTGATGAGACCTCAGTTCTTGAGAGCTGTAGATCAATAACATCGACATGCCAGTGTAGCAGACCATATACATGTTTGAATAAAAGCATTCGCTATATATATATATATATATATATATATATATATATATATATATATACTTATGTATTTTGGTACAGATAAATTAGTACAACATTCGTACCGTCGGTTTAAAGCACAGCCGGACTTAGCCATCCGGCTCTCTTCAGCTTCTGTTGTCATCTGTTTCGGAAATTTGAAGTTACGTGACACTCTCGTTTGAGCGTATTCTTTGATGAGAGTGTTATGTATGTTTTTTTTTAAATTTAGTGTAAGGAAGAGTTAATCAGGTTTGAAAAAAGGGGGTGGGTTAAATGTAAAAATTTAGTCAACATTTAAACCGGAGAATATTTAAAGAGATATAAAAAAAATAAACATAAAAAATAAAAATCCCGTGAGCCAATATTATGAATATCGTATTCTGGACCGTTGCTGTTTTGGGGTTTAATGATGTGTCTTCTAAAGGAATTAGGTATATATATATATATATATATTATAAATATATATCTCTATATTATATATATATATATATATATATATATATATATATTATAAATATATATATATATATATATATTATATATATATATATATATATATATATATATATATCTAATATATAAAGTAGAGACGTTTTTTCCCATGTACCTTCTCGGAGTATAGGAAAATAACCATATACAAAACAGGCTACTAAACTCACCGCTATACTACACTTATTCACTCGAGCGTGTTTTAGTGAAGTTGTTATTATTTTTCCAACCTAACACTCAATATTACATTTGGCCCACCATCAACGTCTCTCCGAAAAACCAACTCCATATAGGTGGTAGCAAAGACAATTATGTACTGTGACTACACTCATCGACACCGGGAAGTAATAAACAAAGTTTACTTTTCACAAAACAGTCCGTCCTTATTTATTATTTGCCTGGTATTAATTTACTACATAATATAAAACAATACGCACACAAATAATGACCGCTCTCGTTGAATCCGATGCTATTCCGCGAATATCAGATTACGTCTTTCCTATTTCTAACTATGATTTCCACATTTACATTCATTCCGGAATTAAGCGAATGACATTAATGAACCCAGTTCCTGCAACATTTATTCTTCAAATATGGCGGCTACAATTCCTTCATTAAATCGACTTCCTACTTAATTCAATAGCCGCCAAGATGCTGTTAGACCCCGACACATTTATATTTTCAAAATCATATACCTTTAACCCTTCCCAAATAAATGACATAAACCGTGTCATTGTTGAACTTTACTTTTCGCTGCCAGAAGCTGCCAGTAAACCAGCTTACGTTAACTGGTATATTTTCACATGCATTTTTCAAGTAGTAACTGTGGCGCAATGGTTAAGAAGGGGTGTTTCATTATCGCCAGTATCGGCGTTCGATCCCATTCTGCTCTAAACTATTTAAAAAAATTTTTTTTAAATTTAAAACATTCACCAACACGGTAGAGGGGGGGAGAAGAACAATAGCGGTTTCTTTTTTATCCAATAGGTAGTACTTTCTCCCGCGCAACGCCGGGCGACGGGTTCTGCTAATATGTATTATAAATATATATATATATATATATATATATATATATATATATATATATATAAATTAATCCAACAAAAAATATAAGCGTCAACTAATATCTTATAATTAGTGAAACATCCGGATATTATTTTATATTATTTGTTTGATTTATTTATCGTTGTAATTATTAACATAAACATTGGATACTTTTCACTTCATCGATTGGTGACGCATCTCACGACTGGAAAACTTTTTCAATTCTTTCAATTTCTCGTATTTGGACTGCCACTCATCACTGTGATTAATCTTCAGTCAACCGCTTGGATATGTTTCGTGATTATGTTTTTTAAATTGTATGACTTGGATGGATTCTATAGATTTAAGAAAAAACTATGTTTTTGGGTTGATATATTTGATTTTATATATTTTCATGTATTTTTGTATATATTTTTATATATTTTCAAAGTGTAATTTTATTACCTGTAGCAATATCACAGCGGTAATGATCCTTTGAGGAGAAGAATTATCTTTGAAAACTCATGAGCTAAGGACGTTAAGATACTTTGCTTGAACTTTGAATTCTAATAAAATTTGATTTGCACCTTATTTTATTATTTCATTTCATATTATAATATATATATATATATATATATATATATATATATATATATATATATATATATATATATATATATATATATATAATGGTAATAATCCAGGTGAAAAATATCCACAGGGTGGTAATCCAGAGAATTTTAACCGGGTTCATAAAAATTGCTCAATATCAAAATAGAGCTTTATATATGATAATTTTATTTACACAGACATGTACAAAATCTGCGACACTGGCATGTTGATGTTATCGATCAACAGTTACTATAAACTGAGATCTCATCAGGCAGAGTTAGAATCCGATCTTAACCTCAGCTAGTATTTGGAGAGATCCTATATATATATATATATATATATATATATATATATATATATATATATATATATATATATATATTACTAATATATTATATTTACAAATTGATCTATTGAAATCAAGTCCGTGCCTTATGTGTTTGTTTACGCATGTGCCACTTTTAGATTTATTAGTTTACACATTAGTATCTACAAATAAAATCATATTTTCCATATTTTAATTCATTTTCTGTACGTTGAACTGTCGAAGCTAAATCATCATATAATGCGGAACAAAAATCAATTGAATTGGCACTGAAATTTGCTTGATCGTCGCAGCTAGAACTTTATTGATCGCACAACTTGCTTCACCTTACTATAATCGAAAACTAATAATTAAAATATATTTCATAGCAGATATAACATCTTAAATAATAGAAACCATACTGTTTTTCCAGTTTACTTTTATCTATACATGCACGTGTGCCTGTGTAATCGGTATACATTTCTGTAAATTCAAATATCAGTAACATAGCTATAAAACTTTAACCAACCTCAAGGCGACAGTCCAGTGGTAACGTCATACACATATATAATTTACTGTTGATATTTATCTGAAAATATTAATTGTCTATCACATTTAATAATAATAAGAATAACACTTTTCTCATATAAATAATTTCTATCGTAAGCTAAATATAATTTCAACTAATAAAATGCTTGTGTTATTAATTCATGTATGTGTTTGAAATCTTAATTTAGTTTTAAAAAATACCATTCTCTTTCTTATCACCTTAAGATAAATATTCTTTAAATTAATACAATTGACTAGCAAAATTATGATCTTTTAGTTTGCTTATTTTACTAGTATATATGACAAACGAACATCTCGGCCTTTTGGCTGGCATCACAGTGTAGTATCTGTTCCGATGGATACTATACCCTATAGACCGATATCGTCTTGGCCTTCTGGGCTTGATTTTGCTCGTCTGTAGGCTTGTCCTGTTCAGCTCTAGGAGGTCAACCCTCCCAGGTTTTGCCTTCTCACCCTTTAAGCAGGGGCTACTTCATTGCTCATTGCCTGAGGCGCTCCTACAGGAGAATGCCGATGGCGTTGCCCAGGCATTTTTGAGGGGCATAAGTGCTCTTACACTAGGGTGCTGACTTATCTAATCCCACTTTCCGACATTGTGCCACATTTTACTCTGTGGCAGGTAAATAAATACCTACACTACAAAAGAATGATGGAATCTCTTTGAGAGTCGTTTCATCAAAACATATATAAGAGTAATAAATGTGGTGATCGTATTTGTTGGGGCGTTGCGGACAGATAATTATAAAGGCAAATAACGTGGTATAATTTTAAAACGTGCATCTAGAGAAGTATATGTACGCGTCATAAGCCTAGGATAATTCTCTGCCAATGACGCTTAGATGTTACTGTATTTAATGTGTCTGGGTAAGTCAATTCATTTCGGAAATAGGTAGATCAGCTTACACCCCAGCAGTCCAATAATAGTTTCAGCTTAGTACATACATATCACAAACCTCTATTAATAATAAATAAAAGGTTTTTAAGTTTATGTATGCATTTATTTACTCCTTCAAAGCAAAGCATATGATTTCGGCCGAATTTCCCACTATGTTATTTGTTGGTGTATAGCATAGATTTTATGGTGCCTGAACAATATTCACTAATCTTTATCAAACTATTATTCCTGGTCTTATTTTAAACTGACTTAATTCGCGGATATCTCGATTAAAAGTAAAACTCAGTGTCATATTTTTGACGCAACTGTCGGTTTGTTCAGCGTAGAGACTCGCTACTTTGACATTTCGAAACTCACATAACCTGGAGAATATCATTCTAACTTGATAATTTACCTTGAACATTCCGTGCGGATTTCTGAACGTTACACATTTTTAATTCAAATGATATGTTGCTCTCGTTTCATAAGTCATGGCCGAATATAATATTTAAATAAATCGTAGGCAATTCGAAGTATTTTCACATCTTCGTCTGTATCAGGCTTTCTAACTGACTTATTTAGTAGTGCACACTTTTCTATTACTGAAAGCAATAATAAAGACGTAAATTGTGCCGACTAAAAATAATTGCAAGTACTGAAGATTTAACAGTCAACCTGCAGAAAACTGTCACTTATAAGTGTATTATTGCGCAGCGGATATAGATACTATAATTATAATCAGTTCTAAGTGCATTCTTCTTGATGTTGAAAATTAAAACCATCAGTACGGCGATACTGAGAATAGAATTACGAATAGACTTTATATTTTGTATCCTATTATTGCTAATGAAACGAAATGAACCTACCTACGTTTATTAAATAAATGGGTTCCATTCAGAATTCCGTACGAATTCGACAGTTCGACATACATATTCAGTTATTATTATCTAATTTAGCATATTTGAAAGTTTCTCGCCTAGATCTTGAATTCTGAACACAACACACTAAAGGGAAGTAACTCATTGAGTTTGATGAGTTATTATCCCTGATTAATATTACTAGCACAAATATGCTCTTTTTGAGTGCTTATTTTTATGTTATATATGACGTACGAACATATACTATACTGCCTATACGAGCAGGTAATTATTGGTATCGTGGTATCATGACAGACAAACATATACTCTACTACCTTCCTAATATATTATTTACTTATATAAATGTATATACATGAAATACCAAATCCCATTTTAAAAATCCATGAAAAATAAGTTTTTTTTGTCTCCGGAGGATGGTCTTATAACAACAGAGCATATACTACGCACACCCCAAAATAGGAGATAATGCCTTGGAGGAGAATCTAAATAGTCGACAAAATGCACCTAAGTAAGAATTGTGGGGTACATCAACTGAAAACGTTGTGATAATAAAACAACTAGTTCGAATTCACCAAAGAATACAATGTTCCAGGGTTATACGTTTATATAACTCTTGCACACATTTCTTATATCCCATAGGTTTTACTAACTTAAAACACACTGTATTTTCAAACACTAGTACTTGTAACGTGCATTTTAAAAAAAAAGTTCACTAGAAACAAAGTAGGTCGCCACTGTAGACGTTATCGGCTACTGAGAATTAGGGTGAAAGTTTTGAGGGTCATCCTAAATTGTGAGCTGTGCAGCGATAACTTTGTTAACATTAGTTTTACATTTCTGCCTGTCGGGACAGCCAGGGAAGCAGGGAGCGAGTTTCAAAGGCCGGCCGCTCGAGGAAAGAAGCAATTAGAGTAGCAGACTCTCCGGCATCTGGGGACCTCCACAGTGAATTGATGGGATTAAGCTGATTGGTCGAGTGCATTTACGTCGAGTTGGGGCACTAGAGCAGCAAGCTCATCGGAGCACATCCCATTGAAGTACTTGTAAAACAAGCACAAGGATGCAACATAGCGGCGATGGAACAGGTGCTGGACCTTGGTGGATAGTAAGGTACCTATTAAATTGGCGACTTATTTTTAGACCTTGTCTAAGTTGAAGAGACTGGTGGATGGTGAACCAGCCCAGATGTGACAAAAATACGCCATTCATGAGCGGATGATGACTTTGTAGATATATATAGAATACTGTAAAGTGGGATCAGTTTTCTAGCTCGGTATAGGGAGCCCACCTTCTTTGCAGCAGCCTTTGCAATTCCTTAGATTTGTTCCAATCTATGTTACCTGTGAGTGTTAGGCCGAGACGATTGAACGTTGGACTCTTATTGATTTCAGCAGGCCATTACGTACGCACTGTTTCAGTTTAGATATAGTTGAATTGACTATGTTTCTGACAAAGGGGGGGGGGTAATAGCTATTTTATTCATCAAACTCCATCTATCTAATACTTATCGTTGACAAGCTTTTGATCTTGAACATTTACAAAAACAACTTATTCCATCAAGTGGCTTCATGCTGTGTCTAGAGCGATTTCCATTAAAGCAAAATAAATATTCAGAAAGTCAGAGGGTACATCGGTCAAAACGTTGTGAAAAATAACATCCCAGAAAAAAAGAACTAGTTCGAACGATTCAAATAGTGAAATAAGTTTCAGGTTATACGTTTATATAACTTTGGTATATATTTCTAATATTCCGATATTTTTTCGGAACTAAAACCACGCTGTATCCTCAAACGCTTTGAAGCTTACATGTTTCACCGTGCATTGAATTGAGCAGTTCGTTACTGCCGCAGTGTTTCAATGTGTACATAGTTGCAATACACACGGACATCGTATCAAGTTAAATTGACTCTGTATAACTTGGCTCGATTTTCTCAACAAATGTTTTCTCAAGATACCGGCACTAAAAACATCTATTGACAAAAAAACATCACCATGTTTTCTAGATTAGTAAAGTGTATTTTAAAATAAGAAGGTGACGCAAAATAGAAAAATCCTAGTCTACAGAGCGGGTTCCACTCCATCTTGTTGTGTAGTATATAATAATGTAGTATTAAATAATGCCAACAGAAAACACGTAGAAACATACATCCTTACCCTCTCATCATCCGTGGTAGCGGTTGCACCTTCTTCATCAGCTTGTGAGAAAAAAGGTGTTCTTTTATAAGGTTTGGCATGTCTCTATGTTTATATATTTGCATGTCCAGAAGACACTCTAAAACTCGCGTACATATCAGTATAAACTTTAAGAAAACATATTCTAAGTATAAGGAGTAATAATGTGAGATATATTTAGGTTAATATAGTTTTTCGCAAAAGTTGTCACAAAGGCAGTAAAAATTCAGATACCTCAAGTGTTTGTGATTAACAATTACTATAAAATATAAACTAATATATATGTTTTGAATTGTAATTTCTCCGGTATTTTACATGTGTTAAAGGGTATAATACGGGAATAACATATAATATATAAAATCAAAATATTTCAGATTTGCATGGATTTGTTTCTTTTGTCATTACACACCAATTATAGAATATTTACTGGAGTCAAATTTCGTATAAAATCCTTAGAGCATAAGCTGTTAATATTAACCATTTTCTATAATCAAAATCATGTATCTGAATTTAATATTAAAAAATGTAATGAAAATTGTAAACAGATGTGGTTTTTATAATTGATATTATTGTTACTACTGTTCTTCATCTTGAGTGTCAATCTAACAACGTTTCAGTCGATGTAACCTCCGACATTCTTACTGTCTATCTCGTCATTGTGTCAATAAAGGTCAATATGAGAACAGTAGTCCGAATTATCTAAATAATACAAATTATCAATCACTATCCTACAAATTTAGAAACATAAGGTTTATTATTGTTATAGAATTATTTAACCTTCTCAAAGGCGCGTAACATTTATGTACAACTTTTCTGTTTCAGGAGTTCTTACCATATTTTTACGGGTATGTTGCTAGTTGCCAGGGATGCTGCACAGAAGGTTGGCTTCCTCTATCGTGCTAGTAAACTTCCCACACCTGACAGTATCCTATATCTCTACAAAGTCACCATTAACCCATGCATTGAGTATTGTTGCCACATCTGGGCTATGGCATCATCCACTAGTCTCTTCCTCTTAGACAAGGCCCAACTTGATAGGTCCTTCACTATTCACCAAGCTCCAGCCCCTGTCCCATGGCCGCAATGTTGTTTCCTTGTGCCTGTTTTACAAGTACGTCAGTGGATTGTGCTCTAATGAGCTTGCTGTTCTGGTGCCCCGACAACGTAAATTCACTAGACCAACACTACAATCTGCCAAATCCTATCCATACACTGTGGAGGTCCCCAGATGCCGAATAGCTTTCTACTGAAAAATCTTCTTTCTTCGTGCTGCTGGAATCTGGAACTCTCTCTATGCTCCCTGCTTTCCTGACGTTTAAAATTTAAAATTTAAAGCTAATGTAAACAGACATTTCGTTGCGCAACTCTTAATTTAGGTTTATCTCCCAAACCATCACCCTTTTTTCTTTGTAGCACCTTACATCTACTGTGGCGGCCTGCCTTGTTTGGGGTTAACTGTGTTAACAATAAAAATAAAAAAGAAGTGATAGAGCTGGGAATATATGCCGATGAAATTTTAAAAGAACACAATTTCATGCAGAGTTTACAGCAAAATATATTTAGAATAATAATTCCAAAGATGATGACTAACTCATATAATTTATAAACAAATTTTATCTGTCAGACTTGCTGTGCAGAAAACATATCTGCTGATTCTAGCATACAGTTACCAGAGAAACTCACAAAATGAACCACAAAATAAAGAATTTAATAAGCAAAACTCTTCACTAATTGTTCCATCGTGTTGTATATAGTCTAGTCGCAAAATGATATTACCCAGATCACTGCTGGTGGCCAATGCATTGGAAAACATATACATCACGAAGCGATTTAATTAAAAAGGATAAACAGTTATTGGAAAAAAGATCTAATTGACTATTTGAACGCTATACAATTCCTTTGATGGATAGTGGAAAATACATCTGAGGATATATTCAAAATGACGGAATTCTGGATCGAGAAATAGAGATCGAGAACTACGATTAATATAATGTATGACTCTTATATATATATATATATATATATATATATATATATATATATTTACTTATTATAGATTATATCACTTTTTACCATCGCTTATCGACAGTCAATCAGAGAAGTTTACATTGTGAAACACACTACTATGTAATATATTAGTCTATTACGCTCTAGATAATTTCATAAAGAACTTCATTCAGAATGTTTACGCGAAAGGAATTGGAGAGTAAATACAATTACAAAAAAACAAACTCTCTGATGTTTTCCGCCAATGAAAAAAAATCGATTTGATTCAGATCAAAGACATTTTCTGAAGTTCTCTTGATTTGGTTTTTCGTTCTTTGGAATCAACTGGTGACTCGTGGTTCTTTCAAACGACAGTAAATTGAAACTGCGCACGATTTTGGAGTGATTAAATAATCCAATGCTGCCGATCGCATATGAAATTATACAATATTTCGGCGAAATTCAGCTTCTATGATGGCGACCCATGCAAAGTGTGTGTAATTAAAAATAGACTGAATATAGTATACATATTTTTCTAATAATTTATTTTTTCTGTAACATCATAAACATCCGTTTTTTCCAATAATATGATGGCGGTTACGTATTAACGGCAACATCTATTACACATATTTATCCAAAGATTTTTTTTTCTGTAACATTCAAGAAACGTATTTTTTTAATAATATGGTGCCGGTTACGTATTAACACATACCCTACTACTTACAGGAAGTTTTATATAAGCATCGGCAGCCAACGACCTTAATATACCGATATCGAATCTCGATTAGGCACGATACCCATCTTCTTTCAGTTAATCATAAGCTTCGAAACATTCACCCCTTATATCAAAATATATATCGCTCATAATATACACACCACAATACACCAGATAACTTTCTACTATTCTTTCAGTTCTTTGAGAGCTAACACACGTAATTATCTCACAAAGTCTATTTTCGTTTTCTTGTCGAAAGGAAACATGTGACACCGCAATAAAAAAAAAACTATTATCATGTTCTAAAGACACAGAAGCAGCATATCCAAAATGTTTACTGAAGTAACTAACATGTGAACGCATATAATCTCTCCAACCACCGAATGTCATGGCCAATAACACCCTACCAAGGAGTGCAACATCAAAACTCCTCGGACTAACCTTCACAGGTAACATGAATTGGAACAAATACATTGAGGGCATTGCCAAGGCTGAAGCAAAGAAGGTGGGCTCCCTCTACCGTGCTATTAAACTCCTCACACCTGACATTATACTGCATCTCAACAAAGCCACCATCCGTCCATGCATGGAGTATTGTTGCCACATCTGGGCGGGTGCATCATCTACTAGTCTCCCTCTCTTTGACAAGGTCCAAAAACGAGTCGCCAACATAATAGGTCCCTCACTGTCAACCAACTCCATCCCTTGTCCCATCGCCGTACTGTAGCATCCTTGTGCCTATTTTACAAATACTTCAATGGATTGTGCTCCGATGAACTTGCTACTCTGGTTCCCCCTCGACGTAAATTCAGTAGACCAACTTTACAATCAGCTAAATACCATCAATTCACTGTGGACGTCCCCAGACGCCGGAGAGCCTTCTACTCCAATAGCTTCTTTCCTCGTGCTGCTGGATTCTGGAAATCGCTCGCTGCTCCCTGTTTCTCCAACAGTACTGACATGCAGAGGTGTAAAACTAATGTAAAATCACATCTCGCTGCATAGCTCCCAACTTAGAATGAGACCCTAATCCTACTCCCTAATTCTCAGTAGCCCTTACGTCTACAGTAGCGTCCTGCTTGGTTTGGTGTTGAATATTAATAAAAAAATAAATAAAGGTAGACAAGCATGTATATACACACACTGGCTACACAGTCTACTGAAGTCAAAAATTGTCACACACTGACAGTAAAACGACAAGTCTATACAACACAAACAAAAAGCTTCTTCTTTTGGAGCGTCCTAAACGCATAGTCAATAATCGTAAGAGCATTAGAAAGAGTCCCGAAAACAACTGGAAAAAAGACTTGGAGAAATTGGAATCAAAAGGAAGATTTTGACTATAGAACGGACAGCAATGATGTAAAAGCTGAAATCTTAAGGAAGATTCTCGAATGCGGAAGCCAAACCACCTAAACTGCGAACGTTAGCTATTCATATGAAAGTTGCAATGAAAATAAAACAAAAACATAGAAGAAAACCACTACATACACCAAGGAAACTGAAACTGCACGAAACTTCATGAACTGCCAAAAAGTGATTGCACAAACCTCGGTAGATACCACACTAAATAGTCGTGGAAGATTAAAAGACCGAGGAGAGAGCACAAACCATACCTTTACTGGAAGAGTGCAGAGAGTACTGAGTCTTTGCAGAGGCTTATTGTCACCTAAATCCCATGGAAGACAAATAGTCATTGCCACCAAGAAACCAATGGTAAGCGATGGTTGCGATAACTGAAAGTTATCATTGACTACGAACTTTTTTTTTTGGGGGGGGGGAGAGTATCATAGATTTCTGCTACCATTCTTTATGTGAGCTTTTTCATGTATTTCGGCATGCAGTTGTTTTTTTTTCAAGTCTTTTTAAACTTACCCTTTTCTCTTCTTCTGTCAAATATGTTTAACTATTAAAATTATAATCAACAATGTGAACAATATATATATACATATATATATATATATATATATATATATATATATATATATATATATATGTATATGTATATACATATATATATATTCCGAATACACTCTCGACTAGTCTTCTATCTGTGCCCGCTTCTAGGTACATATAGATCTTAATTTCCCTAAATTACGTGACAGTTTCTGTGGGCCGAGTGGATATGGCTGACTCTGTGTACCGGGTTCGCGCCTCCCGACCGTCTGAAATTGTTTCTTCCCTGCACTGATGAGAGGAATAAGCTTGAAACGCTAGCGTCTGTAGGTATAAATAATTTAATATTTATTCATAAATATTATATATATACATATATATATATATATATATATATATATATATATATATATATATATATATATATATATATATATATATATATATATATATATATATATATATATATATATATATATATATACAGGGTGGGCCAAAATAAGGGTCCTATATTTAAATTTGAATAACTTGAATTTGAATAACTTCCACAAAATAAAAGTTAAACTCACCAAACTTTATGTGTGTGTAGACTGACCCTTCCGAGATTTTTTGAAATAAACAAAACAAATTTTAGCCGAAAAACACTTCTTAAAACTTACAAAAACTAAAGTATTGTTTTTTACACTGTTTTGAGTTTTTTAAGCAAAAATAATGTTTTCTAAATGAGGGTACGTTCCTTAGGGCTAATACGGCTCATGCTTGCTTCGGAAGGGGTCCTTTACTTATTCTAAAAATAAAAAATAAAAAAATAAATAAATAAAAAAGTTATGAATTTTTAACAATAGGACTCTTATTTTTGCCCACCCTGTATATATATATATATATATATATATATATATGTATATACATACACACATATATATATATATATATATATATATATATATATATATATATATATTGATTACAGATTAGGAAATCAAGATTAAGTAATAAAGGATTAAGTGTTAAAATAGGTGATTTATTAATAATAGAAAACTATTTATGATTAAATATAATATATTTTTATCCCAACTATTTTAAATACTACATATTATTTTCTAGATATTATTAAAAAACGTTAACAATAGCAGGGTTGATATAGACACAAACGTGTACTTCCGCTAACTCGGGAAAACGAAAGTAATCCAGTTTAGATACATGGATCCCAACTATAAAATAACATAATATATTATGGAAAATCAACGACCATTACCTGAAAAATAAATGATAATTTAGGCAAAAAATAAATGTAGGTCAGTGGAGAAATATATATCTAAATTTAGGGGATTTTCAACAGAAATATAAGAGGATAAGGAAGGATTAAAATATAACAGTGAATAATATTAGATGCCTATACGTTATAACACGCCCCATTAGAGAAAATACGACTTGATAATGTATACTGACTTAAATGCATGGACTTGATTTGCCTTGTTTTTCATTGTTTTTTTTACATAATAAGGACTGAATATAGCTACACCAAGAAATAAATGGGTAAGAGCATATCCATATATCTTGGCGTATGCTGAAACAATTACATGCTAAATAAAACAAGTAAATCATGTGAAATATAAGAATTTGTCTTTCAAGACATTGGATAAAATATGAAATCCAATAAAAATTACTAAACATATACTTGGCCTTACACTATTCAGCTATGACCGTTCCTTTCTGTTATAAAATTTATATTTGAGCATAAAATTCAAAAAATAAAAAAATAATACATATATTTATATGGTTTGTATCTCTGAGATGACGGGTTTTCATTATGGATTTCAGTGTTCATACGTACTTCATCATCTTGGCTGCGAGTTTTCGACGGTTCACGAGTTCAGTACAGGACCCCTGATGAAGGCCAGAGGGCAGAACGGCCGAAACGTTGTGAGTAATGGTAGCCAAGATGAGAAAGTAACTCCTAACACTGAAATCCATAACATATATATATATATTAACGTAGATCACCCCAAACAAGGCAGGCCACCATGTAGACGTAAGAGGCTACTGAGAAAAGAGAAAAGGGGAAAAGTTGGGGGGGGGGCAACCTAAACTGGTATCCGCACAGCGAGATGTCTGTTTGCATTAATTTTAAATTTCTGCATGTCAGTATTGTCGGGGAAACAGGGGGCAGGGAGGGAGTTCCAGAGACAAGCCCCACTAGGAAATAAGCTATCTGAGTAGAAAGCTCTGTCTATATATTTAGGTAGCATTTTCTCATTTATATAAACATTGTAAAAATAACAGAATTCCTCTGTTAAATTATACTTTTTTATTTTTTCAATTTTTATGATGGCGTTTTTGTATTAAAATAATAAAAATAATAGGCTTTTCGATTCTTCGTCGAATCAACACTCCGCGGTACATTACTGAAATATGTAATATAAAGTATCTAAATAAATTATATTAGCTCTCTTATATGATCAGTGACTTTATTTGATTTCTTTTCCTATACAACCTGACACACACACACACTATATATATATATATATATATATATATATATATATATATATATATATATATATATACAAGGTTAATACAACAAAAGATATCAGAAGCAACTAATATCTTTAATTAGTGAACATATACTGGATAGAGTATTAGATAAAGTGAAAGAATAAAATAAGGTGCAAATAAAGTGTTATTACTATTCAAAGTTCAAGCAAAGTAATTGAAAGTCCTTAACTCATGAGTTTTCAAATAAAATCTTCTCCTCAGAAGACCATTACCGCAATCACATTACTGCAGGTAATAAAATTAAACTTTGAAAATATATAAAAATATATAAAATACATAAAGATATATAAAACATCAAATATATTGGCCCAAAACAATTTTTTTGTTAAACTTATGCAGTTCATCCACATCATAAATTTTAAAACAATTTCAAGAAAGATGTCAAAGAAGTCGATTAAAAAACAATCCAGGTGATGAATGGTAGTCCAAAACCGAAACAGTTTGCTATCGAGTCAGTAGATAACAGTGAAAAGTGTATTAAGGGTGTATGCAAATTAATAAAACGATAGAAAAAACAAAATCATATGGAAAGTTCAGAAAACTCACTCGGTGTTGAATATTATAATGTTCAATTAATGGTTTTCATGAGCTGATAGGAGTTGTGCAAACCATAAATTCCTGGTTAGATTCATATATACGTGGTTATTGAAAATTGAATATATAAGTGGTTAGTGAAAACTGAATTTGTACACATAAAAACGACATATTCATCATGATCATTTATCCACTAATTCAGATTTCACTGCATGGCAGTTGATTTATTAAGAGTAGCGCTACCCCTAACCCTAACCCTAACCCTAGCCCGCGACAGGTGTCACCATTTTCGAGTCACAAGTTGCAATCCTGTACAACTCCAAATTTAATGTAGCTTATTTACAATGTTTAATCTCAGACCTGTGTCAAAAAAACGCAGCGTGATACAGTAGCTATTGTCAGAAATAAATTCCGCATTTTTATTTTATTCTTTCGCAAGCTGTGCGTTTGTTTTCCATTTTTTTCAATGTTTAACCGTTTGTGCTTTTCTTTTGACGCAGTCATTAAATCAGTCACAGTTTATAAAACAAGCGAAAGAAGAATCGCGTCATCCGAGTGATTCAATAATCGCCACCCACCTACGGCGGACTTTCTCCATATTACATATTGAGTCTTCTTTTATCTCAGACAGGATTTAATTTTGTGATCGCTGCCAAATCTGCCAAACTGCGATGCATTAAGCAGATGAGATTCATGACCTAAAATATTCTTTAGCCAAGAACTGATGTTACTTCTGTAGCAACGAACACAAGCAAGTATATATATATATATATATATATATATATATATATATATATATATATATGTATATATATATATATACAGAATAAATAACGTTTAGTAGATAGAACCTATACTGAAATGGTTTAAGCTCAATATACGAGATAGAGCAATTATGAAGATAGATGAAAGAAGAGCAATAAACATGTACGAATGTCAGATTTATTTCAAACTTCAATTGTTCGATGCAAGGTATATTCTGTGATAAAAGTATGTTTATTATTTTTCCTTAAGCCAAGGCTTTTCAAAGATCGAAATCTTATCATCAGGGGAATTATATAGATAGATAAGTTGGCAGTGGAAAAGCCAAAATTCAGCATTTGAAAAAATATTTATAAATGGATGCTGAAAAAAAAGTTCGTGTAAAAAAGATATGGGGTTTGTCCAGTTGGTAATTGTCCGTTGATAAGGTGTCCAATAGAAGGAGATTTAGATGGAGAAGACAAGTTTTTCGTGAAGGCAGCATGGAAAAGCGTTCAAAAATG
>OY744536.1:94437675-94442675 GCA_963556195.1 Sepiola atlantica | reverse complement strand
GGGAGTAAGATAAAAACTGGCCTTGTGCCTAACTTCTGGAGAGGAGTAAATCAATACTCTATCTTCCACAGACGTCCCATTTCTTCACTTTCTCTCATGACTGGCTCAGGATCGTTTAGTTTATCCAAAATGTTATAAAAAGCTTACACCCATACTTTGTGACGTAAACAATTTTCATGTAATGAAAGCAAATATATTAACTCATATCGCCGAAAATGTAGTTGAACAAATAATCTGATGTGTTATTTGTTGAACGTAAACTTCGAACTACAGGGTCAGGCAACATGATCTGGCACATTTGTTTTTAGTTCTTGTGCAAACATCATTTTGGATGCATTTGAAGATCATTGTGAAGAATTCTTTGCAAACTTCTTTCGGAAAGCCTAAAAGACTAGGCGCGTTTTAATCTCGAACGGAGTGGAGACTGTTGAACTGAAGATCTTACCGCTGCCCCATTTTCTGGAGTTCTGGCGTTGCGAAGTAGACCGGTTGATTTTCATTTCAATGCAGATCCAGTAGCTCTGAAGTTGGTAACCCATAACAATATGATGTTTCGAGCTCGTACGGGATCAAGTTTACAAAGATTGAAGTGCAAATGGAAAGCTCGTTGTGTTGAAGTCACAGATTCATTTGTTTTGATAAACGTTATAAGCGCGATCTAATCCTCGTCGCCAGTTGTTATGATGTGATTATTCCTGAAAACGTAAGACAATAATACGAGCAAAAGGACTGAGATCAAAAGAGACACAAACACGTTAACTCGTCGGTCGCTTGGTGCATAAGAGGCTTTTTACACGTAAGCACTCATTTTTATATACATGAGAAATATACAAGGGAGACAATTACAGATTACAGATAATTACAGAATCACCGGTGTAAGAGAGAGAATAAGGACACTCTTATCCCTCGGATGTAAACATCGTTGTCGTTTCCAAATGTATTGATAGATACTACACAGTCCAATTCATGGCATCAACTGAAAAAGAAACAAAACAAAATGACATTATATGTACTTTTCAAAAATGAAAACACTTCTTTGTTTCTTTACTATTTTGCCTTTTCTTACACCTACAAATGTGTCATATCAATTTGCCTTAGCCTGTACATTGCATTTTCATGGAATTTATGCTTTAATAGTATACATCTATCATCGGTGTCTGTATTGGCGCCAGATGTCAACAACATTGAAGTATCTAACACACTCCAATAAGTATTTTGGAGATAAACCCTCATAACTAGCTACATTCTTTTACTATTCACCTTTAGTTATATAAGTATATGTCAGTTACAACAAAGGTGGTAAAAACATTTCATGGAAATATAAAACAAATCCCCTTTGAGCACTATATCAAATATACAACAACTAAAGAATGACACTCTGGAATGTTCAAGAGGTTCTATCTGAAAAAAAAATTATATGACCTTATGGTCAGAGGCAGAAGACAAAAAATCAAACCTAAATATTATAATATTAAAGTAAGACAAAGTACGCAAAATAAAATTAAACTGTCTTGTTTTAAATTTATTCGCGTTGAAAACATTGTTTTAACTTATTTGGAAAGTAATCAGGTTAATGCGTGGGGTGTCATGGCTGAATCTGAAATTAAAAACTCCTGATATGACATTTAGAAAAGACAAACGGAGAAGACTATTTTAGAGAGACTTGATCACATCTGTGATGAAACAACTATACGCCATAAAAAAGATGCTGAATGATTAATATGTAATAGTGTAACTTTTTAAAACATTTTTAAAATAATGGAGTATATCTTCATTTTAGAGAAATTACAGAATACCTAGTCGCAATAGATTTTGGATTTCATCCAGTTTTATTTCTTTCACCTCCAACTTTTAGATACTCGTTTTCTTTAAGCTTATGTGCTTGCCTCTCTACTTGAAAATGTCAATTTGCTTTTATAAGACCTGAAATAGCATACTTACACAACATTTGTGTCTGCAGTCGCTGGTAAAAATGTTTGGATCACTTACCGGCCGAGAAAGTACTTACATTCTGAATCATTTTCATCCCTGTATAAGAGACATATAGTTCGAAAATGAAATACTGCATTCACAGCTGTAAGAGTTGCCGCTTTAGAAATACGTTTTTTTTCCATTGATAGCGTACAAAATCAACTTCGATATCTACATCTCTTTTCCCAGGGAAGCGAGGTGGATAGTATTTTACTATTCTATCATTATTACTTATTATCAAGTTCGCATATCGTGTTTCATTTTTCAGACATTCGCACACACCGCGATGAACGCTATGTTAACAATCATTACAAAATGTGTTACATTTCAACATTCTACCCCACTCAAAATGTATGTTTTACATGATGTGATAGCGCCATGATTTTGTTTTCCTTCAATTAAAACACGTCTATAGTCGAAGTCTATAGTTGATATGTTCGTTTTTTATTATTTCATATCAAAGAGGTTAGATTTATTGCGTTTCGTATTTAATCTCTTAACATCCTCTACCCACCAGAACTGCAGATAAAACGTGTGTATTACTCTGTGTCCCTTCAACTAAACGTAATTTTCCTTCTGGCTACAATATAGTCATTTCGAAATGTAATGTCAACAAATACTTTCTTATCCGCCATCTTAAGTAATCAGAATATGCTTACTTTACAAAACCTTATCTACAAGTCTCTTTTGGCCTTAGTAAATGGTGACTCATTTGTATAAAATATAATATGTTGGTATGTAGGCAAAATTATATTTCAATATTTAAAATGATTTATTATCAGGCAGGTACAGGCGAGTATTTATTCGCCATTTTCTTTTCTTTTCTTTTTTTATGATTCCACTTCAGACGTGGATATGAATAATTTAGTATTTACTAGCTCAGAACTCGAACAGATAGTAAAGTTGTGATGCGATTATAAGTTTTCTGAATTAAAACACGAATAAGAAAGATGAACAACCAATCACAACCGACAAAACAAAAATGAAATACCCGGATATTGCTTAAGATACGAATACGAAATATTAAGTGCAAACAGTTATTTATACTCCTAGTTGCTGAAGTATATAGGTAGTATAAGTATATTGGAAAACAGCAGATTTTTTATTAATGTAGAATTAATGTATATATATATATATATATATATATATATATATATATATACATACATAAATATGTATATATGTATGTATATTGTGTGTATACAAGCAGCATTTTTTAATTTACGCAAGCATTGAAATACATAAAAAATATTTTTGTAAGTACAGAGCGGCGAGCAGTGGCGGGCAGTGGCGACTAGCGGCGGACTTTCTCTGTGAATTTTACAAATAAATTTACTTAAAAACCATGAATTGTTTAATGTACTTGAAGTATAATTTGCCGGACAACACCAAATACTTTTCTATATAAGATATTATAAAGTGTACATGTACATGTGTTTGTGTACGTACAGAGTGGCGGGCAGTGAATGCTAGTGGTAGCTTGTAACGGACTTTCGCATAGTTTCTTACCCGCCTCCATGTAAATAGAATTAACGCTAAGAAACGTTAAATAATATAAAAAGTTATCGCAAAGTATTACGTAATTACAGCAAAATATGGCTCATCATTTTCTAATTAATATAAAATAGAATGAAAAATAACTGAAAACGACCCCCCCCTGATAAAATCTGCCCCATCGACCCCTAAGAGGTGGGTGTATAGATTCGGGAATACTCTCATCATCTTATTCCGTGAATTATACATTAGAATACACTTGTATATTTTATCTATATTCTCTAACCTTGTTTTTAAAACCTAAACTTGTGTTTTTAAACGTGAGTTATCATTCTCAAACAAATAAATTTCATTAAAAAAACATGAATTGTTTTATGAACTTGAGGTATTATTTGCAGGACCACTCGGAATACTTTTCTTATATAAGATATTATAAAATGTACATTTATTTGTATTTGTTTACGTACAGAGTGGCGGACAGTGGTACCTAGTGGCGGACCTTGGCGTAGTTTCTTACCCCCTACATGTAAATAGAATTGACGCTCAGAAACATTAAATAAAATTAAACGTTATCTCAAATTATAAGGTAATTAAATTACAATATGACTCAGTAATTTAAAATTACTATAAAATATAATGAAAAATAACTGAAAAGCATCCCCCAGATGAAATATGCCCCATGAACCCCAAAGATGTGGGTTTATAGATTCGGAAATACGCCCATCAACTTACTCTGTGAATTTTACATAAGAATACACTTTTATATTGTATCTATATTCTCTAACATTTTTCTATAAGGCACACACACACACACACCCACACGCAAACACACATGCACACAAACAAACACACAAACATACAGACATTCAATTTCATATAGAAGATTGACGTCTAACGATTTCACATATCGCGATTTAGACTGTTACTTTTTCAATAGTTATCTTTCCCTATTTTTTAAAATGTTATTTGTCACCAACCAAATAACAACCGGAAGTAGAAATAATCATAGAAATTAAGAAAAGTAAGGTTTAATCTGACATTTGATTTGTCATAAAAATATGCCAACATCAGCAAAATTAATCCCAATCAATTAATAACTCCGAATGAATCATTTTCTTTTGATATGAAAAAAAAAACCCAAATATATTGATTAATGTATTTGCTAAAAATCGAAGTTTAATTCAAACTTAATTACAAATCTAAACTAGACCCATCTTTGACGATTGAGTCTTCACATAACCAGACTTAATACCCGCGGGTATTCATGTTTGTCGGCTCGATGATTAACAATAAGTGTACGCGTCTTTAAAGCGTAGATTCAATTGGTACGCTTAAATATAACATTCATATTTCAAACTAAGGTGTGTTTATCTCTGTATTTTTTTTGTCATATTCATCTGCAATAATAACAAAATATACCTACAAATATGTATAAGTATTTCCACTGTTTGAATGCATCTATTTGTGAAATTTTAAAACGGTTAAGAGACCAGTCAAATGTAGATTTAAGAAAAACAATGTATTATTTATTTAAA
>OY744536.1:94382675-94432675 GCA_963556195.1 Sepiola atlantica | reverse complement strand
TTGTTCAAGTATCATATTTTTAGGATGTTTGTTTAACACATAGAAAGATGCCGAATTAATAGCTGAAAACGTCAGTCCCGAGTCGAAAGGAATCCATTCATAAAAAATATGAAGAAAAAGGTTGTCAAATCTTCATCTCATCATTTCGTTATCTTTAAAAATCTATTTATCTCATCTTTTACTGTTTTTTTTTTATTTTCTGTGTTTTTCAAAATATTTGTGTGTTTTAGAAAATATTTATTCTCGTTGTTGTTCACTTATTATTTTTTTTTGCAATGTTTATTCATCTTAGAATTGGACACGGCGTAAACGTCTATAACGGTGTAACAGAGGCTGTAATGTCGATTCAAGTTCTCAGTGTGGACTTCACTTTTTCTTCCGTTGTTTTTTTGCATTTCCACATTCAGTTTAATTAACCTTTCAATTTGCTAAACAGTTTTTATCTTGAACCATTCTAAAAGTACAACTGAATAGACATTAACCGTTATTAACATCATGCTAACATCTCCAGCACTCAATATATTAAACTTAGCCATAGTGTGAACGTTTGTACATACAACCTATGTCAATAGCTTCGCACCCATATCCGATTTGTTTATTGCACACCTATTTTAAACGTACAGGCAGAATTAGACACAGCGTAACGACTCGTTTCATATATTAGAGCATAAACCTTTACGTATACCGTCAAACGGAAAGGTGACAGTGTTCTATGGCAAGTACATACAGACAAACAGATGCATAAAAGTAAAGGCCTTCATTATTTATATAGCCGTTCCTGAATGACAATAACCTTAATAAAGCAACACACTAACATTAGGATTTTAATAATGACTAAAAACCAACATGGTATATAAAAAAATAAACATATACCTGCTGTGGAAAGTGAAACTGGCATATTTAAAATAAATATTTTAAAATAGTTAGACACACTTCCTGGAAGATAAGATTATATCGAAAAACAGATAGCTTAAAAGGGACAACATTTATCCTAAAAACGGTGCTCATATATAATTGTAACTTATACCGGGAGCAAGTGTTAGTTTCGGGAAGGCTCCCCTGGATCTCTTAAGAACAACTAAAATAATATTTAAATAAGCGTAGTCACGTATAGACCGTAAAAGTAAGGATCAAAAGAAATTGTAGAAGCAGGCAAATTTGTACAATCATTTTTTGAAAAAAACGAGCACCCTTATGTTTATGCATGTGTGCTCTTTATAGATCAAAGGCGTTGCACCCTTATTTATTGATCTTATTCGTAGACGGTACGAATAATCCATTTGATATGAGTTCAGTAGACTTCTTGGGAGGCTGAAATCAGAATCACTTGAAACTATTTATTCCCGTTTTTTTTTTTAATCTGACAATGCTTGAATACAATCTACTCGCTTATTGTTATCAACGACTGATATTTCATGTTGGGCTTTACACACAACAAATAGCGAAAAAGAAGTATAGCGAGACTGTCATACGTTTTTCTGTACTAAGGTCCCTATAAACTTGCCTTCACAAGAGATCAGAGTAAGATACAAGGTCGGTTTATATGTAGAAATAATTTAGCTCCCCAGAAAAAAAGCCCTCTGGATTTAAACAAAAGTAAAATCAAATACTCTCAGCACCACCAAATTCACCGTATGTATTTTACTCATGAAATACAAATTGACGAACACCGGTTATAACAGCATACTTAACGAACGCTTTACATTTGTATTAGTGAGAACAACAAAATATCCGAGAAAGTGTAGAGGTGTGAGTCGGTGAGCTTTTCCGATAATACTTTTATTACAGTTCTTTAATTCTTTTAATATGTTTTATGTTAAACAAAAAAACATTCACTATTTTTTTTTCAGATTTAAACTCTAAATTATGTCCACTGTTTTTCCAGCATATTTCGTAAAAATGTTCTTTTCACAATTGACATTAGAGCGGGATATACCCTTTAAGCAGTTGGCTTCTAAAAATGATGTCATATAATTTGTTTTTATGAACATAAATAGTCTAGAAATACGTAGATATAAAGTTATGACAAGCAGAAAAAAGTTGGTTTATACGCATCATGTTATTGTTTACAAATACATTGGTTTCTAAAGAAGTATTTTGTTATATAAATGGGGTTCTTTACACAAATAGCTCACGAATGAGTAGGTATCAGTTTGTGACAAAGCGAAAACAAGTTTTTAAAAATATATTTTTGCTAACAAATATATACATTTTTTACTAAGGCTAATAAGTTACAAATTAGTAAGTATCAGTTACGAAGTAGCGAAAACAAGTTATTTTTAAAATATTTTTGTTTACAAATATATACATGTTTTACTAAGGTAAACAAGTTACAAATTAGTAAGTATCAGTTACAAAGTAGCGAACACAAGTTATTTTTATAAAATGTCTTTGTTTACAAATATATACATTTGTTACTAAGGCTAATAAGTTACAAATTAGTAAGTATCAGTTACGAAGTAGCGAAAACAAGTTATTTTTTTAAATATTTTAGTTTACAATTATATACATTTGTTACCTACAGATTAGTAAGTATCAGTTACAAAGACGCGAAAACAAGTTATTTTTTAAGTATTTTTGTTGACAAATATATACATTTTTTACTAAGGTGAACGGTTTCAAATTAGTAAGTATCAGTTACGAAGTAGCGAAAACAATTTATTTTTTAAATATTTTTGTTTACAAATATATACATTTTTTACTAAGATAAACAAGTTACAAATTAGTAAGTATCAGTTACAAAGTAGCGAAACCAATTTATTTTTTAAATATTTTTGTTTACAAATATATACATTTTTTACTAAGATAAACAAGTTACAAATTAGTAAGTATCAGTTACAAAGTAGCGAACACAAGTTATTTTTATAAAATGTCTTTGTTTACAAATATATACATTTGTTACTAAGGCAAATAATTACAAATTGGTCAGTATCAGTTACAAAGAAGCGCAAACAAGTCTTTTTTAAAAATATTTTTGTTTACAAATATATACATTTGTTACTTACAGATTAGTAAGTATCAGTTACAAAGTAGCGAAAGAAGTTATTTTTTAAAAAATGTGTTTGTTTACAAATATATACATTTGTTACTGAGGCAAACAAGTTACAAATTAGTAAATATCACTTACAAAGTAGCGAACACAAGTTATTTTTTTAAAATGTTTTTTTGTTGAAAAATATATACATTTGTTACTAAGGCAAACAATTTACATTTGGTCAGTATCAGGTACAAAGTAGCGAAAACAAATTATTTTTATAAAATGTCTTTGTTTACAAATATGTATATATTTTACTAAGGCAAATACGTTACAAATTAGTAAGTATCAGTTACAAAGAAGCGAAAACAAGTTATTTTCAAAAATATTCTATTTTACAAATATATACATTTGTTACTTACAGATTAGTAAGTATCAATTACAAATACGCGAAAACAAGTTATTTTTTAAATATTTTTGTTTACAAATATATACATTTTTTACTAAGGTAAACACGTTACAAATTAGTAAGTATCAGTTACAAAGTAGCGAACACAAGTTATTTTTATAAAATGTCTTTGTTTACAAATATATACATTTGTTACTAAGGCAAATAAGTTACAAATTGGTCAGTATCAGTTACAAAGTTGCGAAAACAAGTTATTTTCAAAAATATTTTTGTTTACAAATATATACATGTATTACTTACAGATTAGTAAGTATCAGTTACAAAGTAGCGAAAATAAGTTATTTTTTAAAAATGTTTTTGTTTACAAATATATACATTTGTTACTGAGGCAAATAAGTTACAAATTAGTAAGCATCAGTTACAAAGTAGCGACAACAAGTTATTTTTTTAAAATGTGTTTTTGTTGAAAAATATATACATTTGTTACTAAGGAAAACAATTTACATTTGGTCAGTATCAGGTACAAAGTAGCGAAAACAAATTATTTTTAAAAGATATTTTTGTTTACAAATATGTATATAAGGCAAATACGTTACAAATTAGTAAGTATCAGTTACAATGTACCGAAACAGGTTTTTGTAAATATATTTGTGCTTACAAATATATACATTTTTACTAAGGCAAATAAGTTACAAATTAGTAAATATCAGTTATAAAGTAGCGAAAATACGTTTTTGTAAATATATATTTTTTTACAAATATATACATTTTTACTAAGGCAAGTTATTTTCGCTACAAATTAGTAAGTATTAGTTATAAAGTAGCGAAAACACGTTTTTGTAAATATATTTTTGTTCACAAATATATACATTTTTACTAAGGCAAATAACTTACAAATTAGTAAGTATCAGTTATAAAGTAGCGAAAACACGTTTTTGTAAATATATTTTTGCTTACAAATATATACATTTTTTGCTCAGGCAAATAAGTCACAAATTAGTAAGTATTCAGTTATAAAGTAGCGAAAATACGTTTTTGTAAATATATTTTTGTTTACAAATATATACATTTTTACTAAGGCAAATAAGTTACAAATTAGTAAGTATCAGTTATAAAGTAGCGAAAACACGTTTTTGTAAATATATTTTTGTTTACAAATATATACATTTTTACTGAGGGAAATAAGTTACAAATTAGTAAGTATCAGTTATACAGTAGCGAAAACACGTTTTTGTAAATATATTTTTGCTTACAAATATATACATTTTTTGCTCAGGCAAATAAGTAAGTATCAGTTACGAAGTAGCGAAAACAAGTTATTTTTTTAAAAAAAATTGTTTACAAATATATACATTTTTTACTTAGGGAAATGAGTAAAAGATTAGTAAGTATCAGTAACGAAGTAGCGAACACAAGTTTGTTTCTAAGAATTATTTTGTTGTATACAAATTTATAAATGTGTATTAAGACAGATAAATAACGAATTTGTAGTATAAGGTTACGAGGAACCAAACACAAATTGACGTGTAAACATCATGTTGTTATTTACAAATATACCAAATGCGTTTGTAAAAGGCTAAAAAGTTGGGTTCTGATATATATTTTGTGTTTACAAATATATAAGATTTTTTACAAAACTTTTTACAAATTTAATATGCTTATTCCTTAACTTACTTTCTTTAGTCACATGTAAACAGCCTGAAAAAAGACATTTTACAAATAATTTCATCATTTTTTAAATTTTAATTTAGAGATCACTTCCAATATACATTCAACGTTTCATGAGAACCAACTACATGTAAGTAAGCTGTAAACTGAATTGAAACAATAACTAATCTTTAAAATCCTATTTTAATCACCTAAAACACTTACAGTGAAATGGGTTCTTTTCTGCTCTATCTCAGCATTTTCATCACTTAAAATACTTACAGTGAAATGGGTTCTTTTCTGCTCTATCTCAGCATTAATAAGCCCGTATCCATATATTTTTAAAGTTACATCATTTTACGTGTCTCCCAGAAAACGCTGACACACACTTTAACTTTCCATTACTTTATATTGTTTCTTAATTTTTTTGAAATTTTGAATTTTGCCTATTCTCATGCCAACTTATCCATCTATGTAATTTCTCTGGTGATGATATTGTAATCTTTGAAAAGCCTGGCTTAAGGAAAAAAACAAACATGTTTACATCGAGTACACCTTGCATTGAACAATGGAATATGTAATTTAAATTTAATTCGCATATCTTTATCTCTCTTCCTTCATTTACCTTTATATATATATAATATATATGATATATATATATGTATATTATATATATATAATATATATACATATATTATATATATTTAAGCCCTCCGTTCAGTCTAGAGAGACTATGGATACCCCTATAAGAGGCTGGCTGCGCGTGTAATTATGAAACAAGAGTTGCGCAATCCTAACAACACCTCTCCTGAGTCGGCACTGTTTGATTCCAATGGGAAGCAGTTCAAGACGAGATAAACAGAGAGAACATACAGCCCCTGGTAGTCCCAAATGGTCACCCATTTAATACTGGCCAGGCTCGACGTCGCTTAACTTCGGTGATCTAACGGAAACCGGTGTGTCAACGTGATAGTACCGTATTTATATATCTTATATATATATATATATATATATATATATATATATATATATTTATATATATTTATATATATCACATATATATATATATATATATATATATATATATATATATATATATATCATATATATATATATATATATATATATATCATATATTTATATATATCATATATATATATATATATATATATATATATATATCTTATATATAAAGTAAAGACGTTTTTTCCCCTGTACCTTCGCGTCGAATAGGAAAATAAACTCGAACTCAATAGGTTACTACAATCACTACAACATCAAATTTATTCGCTCGAGCGTGTTCTTAGCAAACTCTAAACTATTACACCCACCTCGGGCAAATTGTTATTTTCGTTCCTCACTCAGTCACCTTCCCCAAACCAGACACCATACAGGTAGTAGCAAGAACATTTCTCTCTAACATTTTACTCCTCTCACGCTACCAGTCTACACCGGGAACAAATACACAACGGATAATTTAAAACTTATTATTTACGTTAAATATGCCTTCACCTCACCACACAGTAGCATAAGTTGCACATAAAATATAACAGACGCTCCCTTCAATACATCTGACTAGCGTACTATGTTATAAAAAACCTGTTACGGATTAACCGATTGACATTCTATTATTCTTGCTACGTAGCATTTACACGGTAGCGAATAACAGATTACATTAAAGTGAACACAATAACAATCACAACCACGACGATTTATTCAACTTCATTGTGCTAATAAATACATTAGTACACTTCTGACAGAAAGTACAACATTTCTTATTCGATTTTATATGTATTACTTACTTTTCCATTAGTTTACTCTTCGCAAGCCTCAATCAGATCAGTTTACATTAGTAACAAGTTTCATATTATATTACATACTAAACAATATTTCAAATAACTTTTATGTTTCTGCCGGGGGGGGGGACCTCAGTTTACACTTATCATATAGAAAGCTTATGGTGACAAGCAGATAGTAATATACAACTCAGGATTAAAATTGGAACTCAAAGCTTTATTTTTTAAACAATGGGAAACAATTTTCCGTGAGTAATATCGGAGAGATCAAATTGTTTATATCAAGTATTTCGTCTTATTACTCACAGCGGTAGTAGCAGTAAGAGTAAGTCTACCGTTAGTGAGTAAGACGACGCGGGCGTAGCATTAGTGCAAATAGTTGTTGTTGAATGTTTGACGCTGCGGAGAGATCACATTGTTTATATCACGTATTTCGTCTGATTACTGACAGCGGTAGTAGCAGTAAGAGTAAGTCTGCCGGTAGTGTATAAGATAAAAATATTTAAGTTTTCCTTATGTTACGAAATATACAACTCAAGAATCAATATATACCAATAATTATACCTATCACTTACTTTAAAAATAAACATGTGACTTCTACACTATTTGAACCAAATTTATTTTGCACAAAGAATACACATCAAAAATATTATATTACATATTATGTTTAACATTTTTTAAAAAATCGTTTTAGTAGAATGGGATCGAACGCCAAAAACTGTAACGTCGTAAACACTAACCCACCGATGGGGAATATAATATTAATATGAAAATTAATACAGTTAAACGAAGCCTGTCCGATATATACTGAAAGCAATTTACTTTGATTTCACCAGAAATTTTATTTTTATTTTTTTTTAAACACCGGCTCTGTCTGTGATAAGGGCCCTTGGAAAATTACAGAGGCCTACATAGCCCCATTAAAATCCACTGAAACACACAAATATAATTAATGTAGGCTGCAGAGCATTACAATTTGTATTCGGATGGAGGGGGGGCACTAAAATTACGATTATATGCTTATTTTTATTAATGAAGACTATTCTCTATTTTTTTTTCATGATTGCGATTGAGTCACGTGAGCAAAATACGTTACGATTCACCTTCTGGCGAGCAAATGTACGGTCCACCAATTTGTACGGGGGGCATAACAATAAGTAATAAAAACATTTTTGTTATAACATTGCATGCAGACAATCATCTTTACTTTTAATTGCTTGCTATTGTTTATACATGTACACTGTTCAATGACAGAAAAGAGGATAAAAATTGAAATCCTCTGACATAGATTCAGTTATCAGTGCGGAAATTCAAGATCCAGTGGCAGATCCGGTTTTACATGATTTCATTAGGCACCATATGGTTCATGGAAACAGAGGTTCACTCTGTCTCAAAGATGGACACTGCAGTAAGAGCTTGAGTGAAACTCAATCGGATACAAATGGCTACTCACAATATCGACGACTATCTCCTTTAGCTGGAGGTTTTGAGACGACACTTACCCTACCTGCCAACATAACAGTTCCTGTAGATAACCGATGGGTTGTACCACATAATAAACTGCTTCGTGAGATTTTTGATGCACATATCAATGTTGAATATTGCAACAGCATGAAATCAATAAAATACATTTGTAAATATGTAAATAAGGGTAGTGATAAAGCTATCTTCACAATTGAAAGTAATGCTCATGATGAAGTTAAGAGATACGATACGGGACGTTACATATCAACCAATGAAGCCATTAGGAGAATACCTAACTTTCACATACATATACATCATCCCCCCAGTTATTCACCTATCAGTTCATCTAGAAAATGGACAGCGTATATACTTTACTGAAAGTACTGCAGCAGATAGAGTTGCAAATCCACCTTCAACCACTCTAACAACTTTCTTCACATTGTGTCAAACACATTTTTTTCCACGTACACTTTTGTACTGAGAAGTTCCAGTTTATTATACCTGGGACACTAAAACTAAGGTCTTCAAGCGACGGTTACAGGGTAAGCCAGTTCCAGGCTATCCGTGCGTTAAAAGAACAGAAGTTTTGGGGCAGGGTATACACCGTGCATCCAAATCAATTTGACTGCTTCTGTTTGAGAATGCTTCTACACAATGTTAGAGGTTCACAGAGCTTTAATGACCTAAAAACGATCAATCGTCAAGTTATGACTACATTCAGGGATGCATGTAGTGCACATGGACTACTTGAGGATGATAACCACTGGGATGCTACATTACAGGAAGCATCTATATCTGAATCTGCCGATAATTTGAGACATTTGTTTGCCATCATGTTGACATCATGTGCAGTGTCTCATCCGAAACTACTTTGGGATGCACACAAATAAGCTTTTAGTGAAGATTTCCTTCTTAGGAAACACAATCAACAGCCTGAAGTTGATATAACATTTTAAGACGACATCTTCAATATGGCTTTAGTTCATATCGAAGATATGACTTATAAGATCAATGGTAAACCACTCACAAAATTGGGTCTTACCTCACCTAATCGATCTAATACACATCCGGTCATTACTGCATGGACGCGTGAAATTAGTTATCAACCTCATGAGCAAGCATCAATTGTTCGAGATGGTATCGCACGACTAAATAATGAGCAAATTCATATTTTTCGTACTGTAGTTAATACTGAAGAAGATCAGCAAGGTGGTCTTATATTCCTTGATGCACCCGGAGGTACTCCTGGTGGTAGGACAGCTCACTCCACATTTAACTTGCCATTATCTAACAAAAGATGCTGATCCAATTTGTCAAATAGAAAGAGAGTCAGATTCAGCAAAAGTCTTACAGAATTGTTCCTTCATCGTATGGGATGAATGTACAATGGCACATAAACAAGCGGTCGAGGCTCTAGATAAAACATTGCGTGATCTCAAGAGACGTGATGCTGTTATGGGTGGCATAACAATATTATTATCAGGTGACTTCTGACAAACGCTTCCTATTGTTCCACGTAGAAGTCCCCCTGATGAGCTTAATGCTTGCATTAAATTGCCATATTTGTGGAAGTACATTAAAACTGTAACGTTCACTTTTGTGGATTCCATTCTCGATCGCGTCCAGGCTGTACAATACCCTACAGAATTTTTAGATTCATTAGAATTGCCTGGTATGCCAACACACAGCTGAAAGCTGGATGCCCAATTATGTTACTCCGGAATCTTCATGCTCCAAGGCTATGTAATGGAACGAGACTGTGTTAAATGCATGCAACCTCATGTGATAGAAGCTGTAATACTAACTGCTTTGGCAAGGGGCAAACTGACATTCCTTCCCAGAATACCCATTATTCCGTCGGATTCTGCAATAAAATTTAAAAGGCTTCAGTTCCCAGTTAAATTGTGATTTGCCATGACAATTAACAAGTTCCAAGGACAATTTAAATCAGGCTGTTATATTTCCCCGGGCAACGCCGGGACACGGGTCCTGCTAGTATATATATATATTATATATATATTATATATTATATATATTACAAATATCTATATACATATTATGATGGACTCTCCCGTCGATTTCGACGTATGAGTGCCCCGCCAGGGGCTGCCCGCGCGTGAATTTGTAATTGCAAGGGTTGCGCAATCCCAACAACCGCTCTCCTGAGTCGGCATTGCTTGATTCCAATGGCAAGTAGTAATACAAGACGACTGGAAACAATGCCGAGATAAGCAGAGAACACATACATACCTGGTATTCCCAAATGGTGACCCATTTAGTACTGGCCAGGCTCGACGCCGTTTAACTTCGGTGATCTAACGAGAACCGGTGTGTCAACGTGATTGTGCCGTATGTGTATTATATATATATATATATATATATATATATATATATATATATATATATATATATATAGATGTATATATTATATATATATATATATATATATATATATATATATATATATATATAGATGTATATATTATATATATATATATATATATATATATATATATATATATATATATATATATATATATATATATATATATATATAGTTTCATAGATATACGCACAGATAAAGTAAAAAGATTATCTGTTTTCGTTTATGTAGCGGCGAATTTAGAATCGTTTCTACTTTTATTTCATTCGTACAAATATTTTATTTTCCATTTGCAAGCGTCATCCGTTTTTCCCGTCTCTTCATTTACAAATGTCTATTTTCTGGCTTTTCTGTTGCTTACATCATTTTTCATTGAATTTTCGAAAGTGTGATCGTTTTATTTTATTCAATCTACCTCCGTTCAATTCAGAATATTTGCTTCATTTTTACACGATTAAACTGACAATGGATTCATAAAAACTCTGCCGAGTTTATGAAAAGATCGTGTGACAAGATGCTTCGATAGAATTCTCCACAGACATTTTTTTTAATATGTTTGTGTATATGTGTGCGTGTGTGTATATACATGTTTATGCAAACAATTAAATGTGTACATCCACATGTCTATGCATATCTATGCATATACGTACTCTTATATACGTGTGCATTCATATATATATATATATATATATATATATATATATATATATATATATATATATATATATATATATTAATTTTAGCGTACGTATGATTGCATACATATTTATTACTATATGATATATCTAGAGCGTATAGTTATCATGGATGTAGGCGATATATTGACGATCTTGTATGCATTAATGATAACGAAGAGTTTACAAATACTAAAAATGTAATATATCCTAAAGAGTTAAAATTAAACTGTGAACATATGGGAACACAAGCTACATTTATTGATTTGGATATAAAAATTGAAGATAAAATATTTATCGATAAATTGTTTGATGAAAGAAATTCATTACCTTTTCGTATCGTGCTGATGCTACATAAAAATAGTACCTGCCTTGTGTATATTTTTTACGGGAGCATTATGTCCGAATTTCTGAGGATTGCTCGTGTTACCTTAAAATAAGTAGATTTTATACCCCCAATTTCTGATCAAATAATAAAAATGATTAAACAAGGTGGCGATCATGAAAAAATATTTAGACAATTAAATAAGGCAATTACTCGCCATCCTGACGATTTAAAGTCATATCAAATGAATCAAAATAAATTGATATAGAAAATCCATAACTATCTAAATAAAAATGATGTAGAATATGTATAAACGTATACATATATATAACACATATACTAATTATATTAAAAGAAAAAGAAAGGAAAAGAAGAAAGAGAGAAAAAGGAAAAAGAGAAAAGAGAAAAGAAAAGTAAAAAAATTCCTGTTTATATATATATATATTTTTAATTTTCAAATATTTTTAACATAAAACTATATATCACCTTAAAAGTAGTGTAATGGATTCGTCCGAACACTTTAAAATACACATTTTTTTGTAATTAACGGATACAATTTATTGACACAGACGAACAGCAGGTTTTTTAGTTTTAATGAGTAAAGCTTCTAGTATGTGGAGTTTTTGTGTATTAGTATTATGTTCTATGATTTTAGTATTGTCTACGAGAAGTTTTCGGATTTGCGAGCGGGGACAGGAATGTTCATTAGTAAGGTGTCTAGCTATAGCACTATTATCGGATAGATGCTATTAACAAGATTAATTTTTACACTAGTACTAATATACTTAAATGCTTATAATACCTAATAAACATAGTTAAATTTTCCCGCCATAATTAATTATAAATCTCACTCCAGGTCTTTACCTGTTTGTCATTATTCCACTGACGATGGACCCAGACGGGTCAGAAAGTACTCTGGACCAACATGTACACTATGGCAGTTTCATCAGCCAATTTCCTTCCGAGATTAAGATTTTAATCCGGAAAATTGAAGGGATCAACACTAAAATTACCAGACAAAAATTGTCGGTTATTTTTTAATAATATATATATATATATATATATATATATATATATATATATATATATATATATATATATAAGGTGAGTCAATGAAAAATAGTTAGACCTGTAAATGGAAACAGATCGATATCTTCAGTTGTTCAGAACAAGGAGCATTTAGTAAGTTAAAATATTTCTTCTTCTTCTCTTTCAATTGCATTCCTTAAGCACGGCTTTTCAAAGATCAAAATCTTATCATCAGAGGAAGTAGTGATTGATACGTTGACAGATAAGAGCAGTCAATATTCAAAATTTGGAAAAAGTTTTTGCCTAAATACCATTAACCCCTTTCCCCACTCATAGGATGGGCACCCTCTTCTCATTCTCTCTTGTTTTTTTCCTTACTTTTTTTTTCTTTTCTTCTCTCCTTTTTTTCTGTTTTCTTCTTTTTTTCCTTTCTTTTCCTTTCTGTTTTTTGTCTTTTCCCATTTTTTTTCTGTCTTTTTGGCTCCTAACCCCTACCTTCTTTTGCCATCTCCACTTTTTTCTCACTCTTACCCTCCCCTACATATCCCACAATTCCAAGTAATTTTCACACTTTATAACAATTCGGATTTCCAATTTTCATTGAGGTTTGGTTTGCTGCTTTTTGCCTTTGGATCTGTTTACTTGAAAACAGGTAGAAATTCGTTTTCTTAATATGGCTAATTTTGTCTGATCTCCCCTCTGAGGACTAAAGACGGGTGGAATCTTCGCCGTTGGATTTTCTTGCAGATTCTTCTGGATTTACCAATTACATTTGAACCCTATACAACTTGGATCTCCGTGTTTGCTGACTTTCATTTACACACCCGTTTCAACTTTTAAAAACTTTTTAAAAAGAACTTTTAAAAAAAAACTTTTTCCAAATTTTGAATATTGACGGCTCTTATATGTCAACTTATCAATCACTACTTCCTCTGATGATCAGATTTTGATCTTTGAAAAGCCGTGCTTAAGGAATGCAATTGAAAGAGAAGAAGAATAAATAGTTTTATTTACTAAATGCTCTTGTTCTGAACAACTGAAGATATCGATCTGTTTCCATTTACAGGTATAACTATTTTTCATTGACTCACCTTATTTTTGCTCTATAAAGTATATTGAGCTTTCCTCATCTCACAATAGGTATAATTCTCTAAAAGTTATATTTTAGTTTTAAACCTTCATATATATATATATATATATATATATATATATATATATATATATATATATATATATATATATATATAGCAGGAGAGACATGGAGATACATATATTAAGAGAGAGAGAGAGAGAGAGAGAGATAGAGAGAGAGAGAGAGAGAGAGAGAAATAGTGTGATCGGAATAAAATTGTCAGGGTTTTGACAGGAAAGTATAAACGCCATATCTGGATCAAAATGTATATATTATACAATGTCAAATTTTACCTTTTATAGGATTGTAATCCAATCACAGCCAACTCAAAGAAGCGGTTATGAGTCTCTACCCCGGCTTCCAGGTCGGAACTGAACTCTCATTACGGGAAGTTATGTATTCGCATTATACTTAACCTTGTGTAGCAAGCAGTACGGTTGGTGACTTTCTAAACTGCACCCCCCCACACACACAATCGAATGTAGTTGCAATCAGGAGAGATGGAGACTAGACGTTTTCACTGGAAAAATAAATATTCTCAGAAAGTTACTCTAGATTTTTTTTGTGTAAAATGGAGCTGAGTTTGGTTTAGGGGTTAAGGTGTAGGGTTAGGGTTAGGGTTATGGTTTAGGGTAAGGTTTAGGATTAAGTTTAGGGTTAGGGTTACTGTTTAGAGTTAAGGGTTAGGGTTGGGTTTGGAGTTGAGGTTGAGATTGGGATTGGGGTTTGAGTTGGGGTTAGGGGTTAGGGTTAGCTACAAGATTGACTTTCCTGCAGCAACTCAATTAATCCAACGGGTAATCGCAATGAACAAACAACTCAATATATTTTGCTTTTTATATACTTCAGCACATTTGAATTCATTCCGTTTTCTATGGAATATAAGCAGACACTTTTCTTTAAATAATATGTTTTCAATCAGATAAATACGTAAACTTCGATGGAAAATACACTTTGAATGGTTTATTTGTTGTAATTGGTTACATATATACTGAAACTATATGTCGACTAGAAGAGAAATAATTGGTAAATATTTTCTGTATCGATTCATTGTTTAGACTAGTATAAAAGCCTTTCCCGAATAATAACAAGGATTCTAGAAATGAAGTATACTATCATTATATTGTTAGTATTAAATATTACAAATGAAGTATCAACACACCTTTTGCCTGTTTAAGGCTCGAAGGTTCGGTTCCTTCCGAGAAATATTCAAGCATAAGTCATCACTAATATTTAACAGAATATGTATTCAAGAAAAATGCTTCCCAAATATAAAAATCATTATATATATATATATATATATATATATATATATATATATATATATATATATATATATATATATATATGTATACTAAGTTATTGAAATATACTTATGGCAATCAAGCTACACAGATACCCCCGCTTTTTATCCCCGGCGGAGGGGGAATCTTCAGGCTAAAATGCATGGATTTAGTTTTGCCGGGTGTTTTTTTATATACATTGCTAGCTAGTTAACCAATAAGATTATTGGTTATTCTCTTTACCAAACGTTGAGCTTCTCACGAACAAAGGTCCGGTAAGTTTTACTTCCAATTTCCTATTATATTGTTTGGTTTTCTATAGAGTCACATATATCTTGTTTATTTGTTGTGCCAATATAATGGGTGGACTTATTTTAACATATGGTTATTTGTATTTATCTTTTAAGCTTTAGTTTTTTTAAGTTGTTAGGTTTTAGTTTAGTTTAGTTTTTTTACTTATTTGTTTATTTATTTATTTGATTATGTAACGTTAGCCTAAGTATATATATATATTTATATATATATATATATATATATATATATATATATATATATATATATATATATATATACATATATACGTATATACATCTATATATACATATATACATATATATATATATATATATATACATATATACCTATATATATATATATATATATATATATATATATATATATATATATATATATATATATATATATATATATATATATATATACATATATGTATGTGTGTGTGTGTGTGTGTGTGTGTGTGTGTGTGTGTATCGAGGCAGCATTTTTTCTCTAAGGCACGTATTATTAAAAATAACCGACAACTCGTGTATGGATATTTTAGTATGGATCCATTCAATTTTCCGGAATAATTCCTAATCTCAGATGAGAAATGGCTGATGAATCTGCCGTATTTTTCTTTTAGGTCTAAAGTACTTTCTGACCCATCTGGGTCCATCTTTAGTGGGAATAATGTAAATCAGGTAAAGCCCTGGAGTGAGTTTATAGTAAATTTTGGCGGGAAAATTTAAATACGAAACTATATTTATTTAGAATTATAAACATTCAAGTATATTAGTACTAATGTTAAAATGAATCCTGTTAATAACCGTTTTTTTGTTTTGATGCGTAAATCTTCTAGTATATGGAGTTTTTGTATTAGTGTTGTGTTCGAGGATTAGGACTTTAATCCAGAAAATGGAAGGGATCCATACAAAAATATCCAGACACGGGTTGTCGGTTATGGTTAATAATATATATATATATATATATATATATATATATATATATATATATATACTAAGAGTGTGAATGCACAGCACGATAAATAAAATTTCTTAAGAAATTAAATAATGAAAATACGATGATGTCAACTCTTATTTTAATTTAAAGCAGGACAAAACCATTTCGACATCATATGGAAAACATCATTTTGGGACATTGTTACGTGTTGAAATCTAACAGGTTTTTTAGTCAAAGCTACGTAATTTTTAAAATGACGTTTATCACGTGTTTCATTCAAAATTATCGTATCTCTCTCCTTTTTTTTCTCTCTCTCTCTCTATATATATGTATATATATATATATATATATATATATATATATATATATATATATATATATATATATATATATATATATATAGGACATGTATAGAGTAACGACATAATTACAAAAACATAAAATGCATATCATAATAATATATCTGTTTATTTTCGAGACATTATAATGTCGCGTTTACTCCTCCTGAGCATAACACGTAACTTTGATGATTAATGAATTCAACTGTCAAATACGACGTCCACTATTTAAAAATATCATCGACTCATGAATTTGAATAGAAGATAAAAAAAACAACCCATTCATATCAGACATGAAACGCTAAAACGATTATTCGATAATATTAATAACCGAAAAACAAATTAGGATATGACAAACAAACCATAACAAAATACAAACAATGGTTATGGCTATATCTGTTTAATTTGTTTTCCTTGAAATGTGTTTCTTTTTTGATTCTGAATGACAACGCCATCTTAGTGCATGTTCCCGCGAATATTATCACAAGAGGGAATCACTTATATACAAACTAAAATGGCGATCATTATTCTTTAAATAGAAAACGAAGCATTCTCTTCCTACCCATCTTAAACGTGTTTTGCAAGATAATTTAAATGCACACGTTTATATTTGATCATTTACGGATCATGAAAACGTGATAAGTGTCCCTAATGTAATATTTAAAAACCGTACAAGAAAACGAGAATATCATTTCACAAGTACGAGCATGTACTAGTTGATGTACCATGCTCTTTGAGCGGTGTTTCTACAGTAACTCGGAATGCAAATTTACATATTGTAGCTGCTATAATTGTATAGCTTGTAGTGTTATGTTATATTTTTATTAAACACGTCACTTACAGCATAATGATATTATACTTTATTTCTAGAATCCTTATTCTTATTCTGGAAATGATTCATGCTAGTCTAAACAATGAATCGAAACAGAACACATTTACCAATTATTTGTCTTCGCCTCAAACTTCTAGTCGACAGATATTGTCAGTATATCTGTAATAAATAGAGTTGCTAGCTAACCCTAACCCTAACCACACACCCTAACCCCTAACAACTACCCCTTACAACCCACCACCACTCCCTTAACCCCAACTCAAACCCCAATCCCAATCTGAACCCACACTCCAATCCCAACCCCAACCCTAAACTCTAAACCCTAACCCTAAAACCTAAACCCTTACATTAACACTAACCGAAATCACTTACTTCAAATTCTCTCGTAGTCTTATCTCTTTTTGTATACTCACGCGCCAGTGCTGTCATCATCATCATCATCATCATCATCATCATCATCATCATCATCATCATCATCATCATCGTACTAGGCTGAATGTCGCCGACATCATCATCATCATGATCATCATACCTATCGCAGCATGTCTGCAATTTAGTTTTTTTCGATGCACAGACAGGTCAAGGCGAGATCTAAGGAGAACTTGAACCGAGTCTTTATTTAGGAGAGAAATTCTCGTCATGCGAATAAAAACCAGGCATTAACATTAAATGGAGAGAGGCGAACATTGTTCTACTTAAGCTAACTACTTAGTCCCAGTGGCGGATGGAGGTGAGCATACAACAAGTGGCGCTATCAACTTAGTTTATGAATTAAATTCTCATCTTTAGACTTTTTATATAAGTATATCCTTGATTTGCGTCCGTTCATCACCGCTTACATTAACTGACTGCTGAGAGAAAACGGCTTTCGTTTTTCACACTGTATCATGACGCCACTCTTCAAGGGGACACTGAATTTGTCATAACACATTTAGGTCTGACTTTTCCTTGAACTCCAATCTTGAATATAACCTACGGTTCATGCCTGTTTACATTTTAGTCCAGCGAGCAGGCTTGTTTTTTCAGAGGTTTGTGTCAATTAAACTTGCAATGGCCCATCTTGATACTAAATCCATACTAGCTGAGGTAATCGTTCTTCACATAAGTACATCAACAGTAAGAATAAAAATATTTCTTAAATAAAAAAAATAATCTACTTACTATTTGCATGAAAGCGTAAATAACTACATTGGATGTATTTACGTATTTTTGTTATTTTCACAAACGTAATATATTTTGTGAGCAAGAATAATTCGCTTTGAACTCATTCAAATCTTCTTTCATGTCCACTTAATAGTGGATTACACCATAAAAGTCAGTTTGTTTAAAGAATATTCATGTAATTTTTTAATCTTATGTTATGTAGATTTTTTTAAAATATACAATGTTTATCCAAGTAAAAAAAAACGTTTTGAATTACGTGAGATTCGAACCCGTAAAAACTACTCAGATATTGCTACTATGCCTTTTTCTTTTTCTAACCAATACTATTTTTCAATTTTTGTGAGAAGAGAAACGATAATGTTTTAATACTATATGCATTAACGAAGCCAAATGCGATAATGTTTTAATACTATATACATTAACGCAGCCAAATACGATAACGTGTTGATACTATATACATTAACGCAGCCAAATACGATAACATTTTAATACTATATACATTAACGCAGCCAAATACGATAACGTTTTAATAATATATACATTGACGCAGCCAAATACGATAACGTTTTAATACTATATAATTAACGCAGCCAAATACGATAACGTTTTAATAATATATACATTGACGCAGCCAAATACGATAACGTTTTAATAATATATACATTGACGCAGCCAAATACGATAACGTTTTAATACTATATAATTAACGCAGCCAAATACGATAACGTTTTAATACTATATACATTAACGCAGCAAAATACGATAACGTTTTAATAATATATACATTGACGCAGCCAAATACGATAACGTTTTAATACTATATACATTAACACAGCCAAATGCATAATTAATATAACCTCTACGAAATAGCAATCATAAATATGGTCAGTACTTGCATTGCTTCAGCTGATAAGCTATAAACATTTAGAGTTATATCAATTCACCGAAACCCTATGTATCCTGAGAAGAAAATGCATCCTTATATATTAGAAGCCGAACAGTAAAATACAGTATACTCAATTAGATTTTAAACAGTTTTAAATTCAGTATTTCAAACATGTTGTACTCAATACGTATTAATGATAAATCAACCCTTTGAACATGTCCTAGATTTTGTGATATATCCCGGAGAATCTAACGCTTATTAAATAGTAATTCAAAACATTGAAGTACTCTTGAAATCTTACGCGAGAATGTTCAGTTAAAATTTACTAACTGGCTATTATATGCAGCCACGTCTTATTTTCAGCGGTGTGCGGATTAAACACTCACAACCTTATATCATTAAGATTTTCTATTTTTCAGTTGATAGTGCTAAAATTATGTAACATTGATTAACCTGTGGTAACCTAAGATTAGCTTTGTTCAATATTAGGGTGCACAAAAATACCGTGTGTTCTGCTTACAGAGAGTGCTGGAACCTTGGGGCGGCTTATTGCCACCCAAATTCAAGAGAAGAACAATGGTCCTAACCAGCGATAAATCAATGGTAAACGGCTGTTGCGATACTGCAGTTCAATGTTCCTTAGGTCACTGAACTAGAAACAAAGTGTAGTATATGTTATTATGATATATTTAGTCTATGTTGTTCTAGGTAAGTGAAAGAGAAATCCTTCTAGATTATTGTAAATTTTTTTTTTACAAACCAAAGTGCCATTTTTTTTGACTTCGGGTAACCTAAGACCAGCTTAGTGCATGGTCTGGAGTTCAGAAAATAGTATATTTCATCAGTACTTTTAATTAGAATAAAACCATACTAACATTAATGAAGGCTTCAGTCAGCTGAGGATCGCTTTTTTAGCTTTTACCTTTGGTTTTGTCACTGAATTCTTTGCTTCTAATCGTAACGCGTCTAGACAAGACAAGTCGTAATTAACAGCTGAAGTCAAGTGCATATACGATACATCAATAGTAAGCGACTTTTGCGATAACGCAAAAGCAGTTCTACTGTTTATCAGAAAAGGTGGAGATTACTGGAAATCTGGTCAGACTTGCTGGCAACGAAATTCCATGGAATACCACCGGTTATTATCAGTGAACAGCCATTGATGATAACCTGTGTGAAAACTCCTTTTGAATACTACTACTACTACTACTACTACTACTACTACTACTACTACTACTACTACTACTACTACTACTAATAATAATAATAATAATAATAATAATAATAATAATGATAATAATAATAGGGTCAAGGAAGATGAGAAGACCGAGGAGGGACAGCAAAAACCAGACCTCCATTGGATCTTGGGGAGGCTTATTGCCACCCAAATCCCAGAGAAGACCAATGGTCTTTACCAGCGAATACTCCATGGTAAACGGCTATTGCGATACTGCAAGAGTATTTACAGTTGCTATCAGAAAGAGGTGGATAATACTGGAAATCTGTGGAGACTTGTTGTCACGCAGACTCCAGCGGATACCACCGGCTGTCAATGAGCAATCACTGATGATCTATATGAGAACTCCTAGTGAGTACAAATATTATTAATAATAATAATAATAATAATAATAATAATAATAATAATAATAACAACAACAACAAACACTTGCAAGAATACTTAAAAAGGGATTTGGAACATGAAGAACGTCAAGTTAACATCAATAATCGCAGGGGCACTGGGAACAACAATCAGAAGGAAGGCGGAGACAGTCAAGCGTACGGCGATAATGAACAGAATTAAACTCTTAAGTAACATCTTCGAAAACCGTAACTGCAAAAAATTTTAAATACTCCCTCCCCCGTACAAAATAGCCGTGAAAGGGTCAAGGAGTTTGGAAAAACAGAGAAGAGAGATCACAAACCAAACATTCACTGGCAGAGCGCGGAAAACACTCTGACCTTGGGGAGTTTTGTTTGCAACATGAAATACCAATTGTCGTTCGCAGCGAGAAATCAAAGGTGAGCGGCTGTTGCGATTTCACAAAGTCATTTGCTATTGCGCAAAGTCATTTGCGAAAATTATCGAAAGAAGTGGAGTGCACTGTAATTTATGGGAAATTAGTTGCCACTCATTCTCCAGTGAACACCACCGGTTGTTGCCAGTGAGCGATCACTGGTTATGACCTGTGTGATAACATTTTGTGAGTAATTATTATTATCATTTTTAATATAATAAAATAATAATAATAATAATAATAATAATAATAATAATAATAATAATAATAATAATAATGAGAAGAAGAAGAAGAAGAAGAAGAAGAAGAAGAAGAATGCGGAAACCAACCAGCATAAGCTACGAAGGGTAATCAGTCAAATAGAATCTACAACAATAAGAAAACAAAACCACAGAAAGAAGGCCACATCACAAACCAAGGAACAGAAAATGCAAACAATATCACTTCATAAACTCCTCTTCCCCAATAAATTACACCATAAGTTCTCCCGCTCCCGTCTGCTCCTCCGCTCCTCTCTTTCTGTTCCACTTCCACCTTCCCTTTCTCCCCTCTCTTCCCCCAAAACAAACAGGTGCTGGCCTAGGCTGACAATACACAACATATTTGTAGAGGATCAAAGAAGATGAGAAGACCGAGGAGAGACAGCACACACCAGACCTCCACTGGAAGTGCGGAGAGTGATGGGACCTTGGGGAGGCTTATTGAGAAACCAATGGTAAGCGGGTGTTGCGATACTGCGAGGTTATTTGCGGTGTTTATCGAAAAGAGGTGGAGGATACTGGAAATCTAGGGAGACTGTTGTCACTCAGACACTAGGGAATACCACCAGTTGTTGTCGGTGAGCAATCACTGATGATGACCTGTGTGAGAACTCCTAGTGAGTACAAATAATAATAAAATTTCGGTAGCCAATGTTTCCAAATACAAAACAATGAGGACTTACCTATAAAAATTGCTCCGTCCAACCCTTACCCTAACGGTAACCATAACCAAATATAATTGTCTTTTAATAATAATAAGTATTAAAAAAATACAAAAGGCAAAATTAACATCACAACACATAGTAATAAATGCACTACAATATGTACTATACACCAAATATGAGAATACACATTTAACAGGTACGTGTATATGTAGACATGTAGATATATAAATATACGTATATATCAACTGATATCCATTTTGAAAATATAAAAATAATCGACCACAAACAAATAGAATATGAACATGCCCAACGTAGCAAGAAAGAGATATAAAATACATCAAGGAAACTGTAAAAAAAATGAACGATTGATATAAAACTAACTTTATTTTATTTTATAATGATGAGTAAAAAACATACAAAATACAAAATTAACATCACAACAAATAGTAATCAATACACCGCAACATGCAGAAATTGTGTACTATTCAACAAATATGATTATACACGCAAAAAAGACACATGGAAATACACATATCTTAGGAAAATCTCCATCATACCAGTAATTATAGGAGCAACAGGACTAATGAGAAAAACATCAAAAGCTATCTGGCGAGTATACCCGGTGAACCGAGTGCAAGAGAAATACAAACAATTGCACTTATAAAGGGACGGTAAGAATCTTAAAAAAGATCTCTAGGCTGGAGTGTCTGAAATAGCCGGTGAATGTCTGGCATCCGGTAAGATGCCTTATCTCCTGAAAAAACGGGAAGATAAGAAAAAGAAAAAAAGAGATACGCATGTAGATATACGTAATACATATACATATATACCAACTGATATCAACATTAAAAAGGAAAAGAAAACTACAACAAACAAATACAATATGAAACTGGGCAACAAAGCAATAACGAGGAATAAAAAAATACATCAATGAGACTCTAAAATAAAAATGAACGACGGATATGAAGCCAAACGGAATATCGAAAATAACCCTTCGCATGTTATTTTAATCTAATGCTGATTTGATGCGCGTGTCAAATTCTCATATCTGCAACTCGAATCTTGAACCATTAATTTTGCCTCTGTTCCGAGTTCTTCATCTTCGGAGCATCGCTAACTCATAATCTTCATCTTCGGAGCATCACTAACTCATAATCCCATCAGGATTAAGTGAACGTGCGCTCAAATCACTAGATACGTTGGTATAATCCGACATGGAAAGCATTCAACGAAAAACACAAGGAATCTCGGATTATCCATTGCCGACACTTGCTAAACCTGTGTAAATCTTCAAAAAAAAAAAAAAAAAGGAAAAACGACGAATCTAGAAATATCACCGCAAATAGGAAAAAAATGTCGACGGTATTTCAAGATGGTGTTTGATGGAACCAAACTTATTGAAAAACAAATTTGAATTCATCACAAGATCCTATTAACAACTTTAAAAGGAGTGGCAGTAATCAATAGACTGATACAAAAATACCAAAATAAAGATAAAAGGAAAAAGAAAAATGAAATCGAGTTTGACTAAATTTGAAATATTACAACGCAAATGTTAAAAGCCAAGCTTAAGAACTGTGCAATGATTCGCGGCAAAAACTTGGTGACTTTCTCTGACTTACTAAACCACAGCGCATGCTCATATGGTTGTAACATCTAAATGTATATGTAGATGTACGCCCTTGCTCGGGTGAGGATACGAGTATATGTGAGTGTATAGTATTTGTGGGAATATATATGTGGGTGTGTTTAGGGATATGAACTTAGATGGAGATGCGTATTTTGATATGTAGATAGTGTCAAGTCCTTTCATTAAGTCGAACGCTGTTATGACAGTAAGACGCCGCATAAAGTGTTAAAATTATCACTGTTTATTCGCTATTCAGCGTTGGTCGAGTGGTTGTAGAGGTCGGGATTTTAGTTGTAAGAATACTTGGAATTCGGGGTTTATAAGCAATATTCATTAAAACTAAAGAGCCTAATATTAACAAAATAACTTTCAACACCGATACTAACATATTAAAAGTATTCCATGATTAAATGAAAATAAAGTAATAATAAAACAAAACAATAAATAAAAAATTAAAAAATCAATGAATAAATAAATAATAGTAAATATAGTATTAGGAATAAATAATAACAAATAAATAAATAATATAAAAAATAAGTATTAATAAACTAAATAAATAAACAATTAAACCAAACACAAAAACAATATAATAAAATGAACTCAACAACAAACATTTTTCTTTCATTCGGACTTAACGATACTTATAAAACATTAACTAAAGTATTCTTATGTAAAATAAAACCTAATCTTGAAGACAACTATGTATATATATGTATATATATATATATATATATATATATATATTTATATATATATATATGTATATATGTATATATATGTGTATATATATGTATATATGTGTATCCATATATACATATATATATATATATATGAATATATATATATATAGTTGTGTATATATATATATATGAAAATGTATATATATATATACAGTAGCGTCCAAAAGTTAAGGGCTAGTAGTTTCAAGACAAGTTTAAGTACTTTTTAAGAAAAACCGTTCATTTAAAATACTTAATATGCATATATACTTATAGATATACTCATCACTCATGTCTCGCCTAAATTTCATAAGCATCCGTTGGATATTTTTGAAGTTATGACCAATAACACAAAAGTTTGTCCAAATTCTCGTGGCCCAAAAGTTAAGGGCTAGGCGGTATACTCTTTAATTATTATAACAGTAAGGTACTGTATAGGTGGACAGGAGTTATCGCCCCTGAACATACTTTACATAAGTGGAGTTTCCAACGGGTAAGAGTTATCGCCCCTGGCTCATAACTTTACATTTGTGGACTTCGCTCTCCTATAAAAAGAGAGAGAAACGTCCATCTTCATTCTGAAGTCGACACACGTCGTTTCGCTGTCAGACGGGTACTATGAATAATCCTACTTCACATTTTTACTAAAGAACATTAAAATTATTGTAATTGGGTAAAAGAAATGAGTGTTTGTATCGCACTAGTACAACATGGCAGCAAAACAACGTCGTCCCGTTTCTGTCGAAGAAAAACAGCTCATTATTCATCTTCATAGTAATGGCAAGAAAACTTCTGAGATTGTTGACACCGTAGGAAGGTCTCCTAGTGTAGTAAAGCGTATTGTGGCACATTTCAAGCAGTCAGGATCAGTGGCAGCTGCCCCAAAATCTGGTAGACCTCGAAGCACAACTGCTCGACAGGATCGTCTTATTGTCAAAATGTCACTTAAAGACAGATTTAACACTGCTGCTAAAATATCTCGAGAACTAAAGCAAAGGTCTATTGTTCAAGCGTCTCGGCAAACTGTTACACGCCGGTTGCACGCTTCTGGATTGCAATCTTGAGTGCCAGCAAGGAAGCCTCTTATCTCCAAAAAGAATCAGAAACTCCGCCTCGCTTTTGCCCAAGAACACGTTGTGTGGACAACCGAAAACTGGTCCCGTGTGCACTTTAGTGATGAATCGAAGTTTAACGTTATCGGATCTGATGGCAACACGTATGTCCGGCGAAGAACTGGTGAGAGATTGGAGGTTAAGTGCATGAAAAAAACTGTGAAATTTGGAGGAGGAAGTGTAATGGTTTGGGGCGTTATGTCAGCTGCAGGCTGTGGACCACTGATTCGTCTGCAAGGTAGAATAAATGCAGAAGTTTATAAGCAGATTCTACGGCAGCATGCAGTTCCTAGTCTTCGGTTGTCGCTCTATCAACCTGCAATTTTCATGCAGGATAACGCTCCTTGTCACACTGCTAAGAAAATAAAAACATTTTTAGACGAAGAAGAAGTTGAAACGATGCGTTGGCCCCCTCAGAGTCCAGATCTTAATCCTATTGAGAATATCTGGAAAATAGTTGGTGAACGTGCTCAACTTCAGTGCCCAAAAAATCAAGAAGAACTCTGGCAGTGCTTACATGCTGAATGGAGTGCGATAACGCCAGCGTTTTGCAAGAAGTTGGTGGATTCTTGTGCCAAGAGGTGTCAATAAGTCATAAATAGCAAGGGTTTGTTTACCAAATACTAGTTAGTTGGTAATTTCAGCCATTCACAGCAAGGACAAAAGCCGCAATCGTGTTAGCCCTTAACTTTTGGACACACAAATTTTGAACAATTTTATTTAAAATGGTAGTTATTCAAAAAATACTTAGTGTAGGCTAACAAAATTATGACCCATTGAAGATATACATGTTATCTATATAATTGTGAAGTAATTTTTTGTTGTTCGTGTGTATTTGTTTCAAATATATGGTTAAACTTGCTGAGGTTTTACTAGCCCTTAACTTTTGGACGCTACTGTATATGTATATATGTGTGTATCCATATGTACATATATATACATATATGTATAAATATATATGTATGTGTATATGTATACATATGTGTATATGGGTATGTATACATACACACACTGATATATATATATGTATATGCATATATATATGTATATATTATCATATATATATGTATATATATATACATGCATATATATGTATGTATTTATAAAAATATATATATAAATATACATGTATATATACATGAAATATAAAGGTGTATATATATATATATATATATATATATATGCATATATATATATATGTGTGTGTGCGTGTATATATATATATATATATATATATGCGTATGTGTGTAAAACACCTTTTATGTTGGGGAGCAGGTGCCTGTGTTAACTATTGTAATTTAAGTTTTATTTTCTTAAATGACTAAATCATATTAAGCCGCAAAATCTTATCTGTGCTCAGCTGTTGAAGTTGATTTTTAAATAATGTATTACTCTTTTTTAAAATATCTAGCTATTCGACATTCAACATCATCCTGGATGATATATATATATATATATATATATATATATATATATATATATATATATAAACAAGAAGAGCTATACTGCAGTGGATTTTAATGAGATACAGAATATTTTTTTGTGCGAAGTTAATGAATCTGTATTACCATCTTCATATATGTCCTTAATATTTTATTTCAATATACACTTTCGGTTGGATATCATGTTACACGCAACATTTGTCTAAAAGTTCTCGTCCCTAGGCACACCCGGCGTTTTATTGCAAACAATCTTATTCCAAGTTCACACTTGTTAGTAGCTTCAGAATCATTATCAACATTTCTGTTTGTCCTTTTCATTGTTTGTCTTTATCAGTTATAAAAAAAGGACATTTATATAGATATATATAAATATATATATATATATACATATATATATATATATTATATATATATATATATATATATAATATATATATATATATATATATATATATATATATATATATATATACGTATATAAAATGAAATATTTTGAAAATCCAAAATCGTGCAATTTATATGAAAAATTCATTTATTATTATTATTATTATTATTATTATTTTGCAATCTTTCGAGACTGTCTTATAGTTTTGTTTCTTCTTCTCTTTCTCCTCATTTTGATGGTATTAACCCGAGGGTTCCAATCACGATAGGAGCAGAAAGTTACGTCATGTTCTTTAAGAGGCTAGGATAAATGTAGTCTTGGCGATGTTATGCGCAGATTGGTGCTTTTTTAAGTAAGGAAACGCACAAGATCTTTGAAGCACGCATTAGAATGTAAAAAAATGAAATATTTTGAAAAACAACGATCGTGAAATTTAAATCAAAATTCATTTATTTAATTTTTTCTTTGCAAGCTTTCGTTGTAGAACAACTTTGTCAGGCAAGACTGTCTTATAGGGATCGAATCAGTATATAAGCAGAAAGAGACGTCAGGTTCTTAAAGACGATAAGTGTAGTCCTGGCTATGCTATGACCATGTTGGCGCTTTTTTCAGTAAGGAAATTGACAACATCATCGAATCATTTTGATAATATTAACTCCGATGGGTCGACTCATATATATATATATATATATATATATATATATATATATATATATATATATATATATATATATATATTTATATATATATATATATATATATATATATATATCAGACTACTATAAAAACAATAGGGACAAACACTGTGTACACATACATTACTAATTCATAATTCAAGCCCCCGGCATTTGACAATGTTTACATTGATATGTCACTTACATTCATTCATCTAGTGCTGTAGTATAGCGCAGGGGTAGAGGCGCTGATTGCAGCTCAACGGTTGAGTTTAAATCCCGGCTTGAGGTACTAACTGGTCTAGCCGCAATGAACAGCTGTAGTAGAGCGAAACAGTATGTGTGAGGATGCCTATATGAAGCTTCCCATTTAGGTGGAGCTTATTTCAAAGGATATCAGAAACTGCCATCAGCTTTAAGACATAGCTCATTTGGTAAAACTAATTCGAGCTCCCGGCAATTGACAGTGTTTAGATTGAGATATCACTAACATTGATTCGGTGTCAGGGTAGAGGCGTTTACTGTCAGCTCGATGGTTGAGTTTAAACCCAGCTTTAGCCACTTACTGGTGTAGCCGCACTGTGATACAGCGAAACAGTCTCTATGTGGATGACTATATATATATATATATATATATATATGTGTGTGTGTATTTAGGTAGACTATGACACTTTCTCTTTTTGTAATTTATTTTGTTAATTTCTGGACGCCGATTTTAATGGCATTATATCGACATTCTGTGATGACCACGAAGACAGTGGTCAGTTTGGGGATCTTTGGGAAATCAGGAGTACCTCAGTTACATCGATCGATCTCATATGAGTTATTTGAAAATTTTGTTTGTGAAATGTTTCATCTTTGGATTTTCGATGATGGCCGACCTGTGCGCGGAGATCACTCTACACCCACACCACACAGATAGGATAATAGACAGGGTACAAATAGAAATGTTGTTCGTTCCGCATGTAACGGGTTTAAAGTTAATTCGGGTGTAGGGCATGTCGGAGACAGATAGAACAATGGATGGAAGCGACTTAAAGATATGTCCTGTTTAATTAACCTTGCATAAGATGAGAGGCGGGTGCACTTGGTTTGATAATCTTTGTATGTAAGCGTAGAGAATCCAGGTTTTGCAAAGTTAATTTAATTCTGCTAAATTTTTTTTTACCATACACTGCATCTCGTAGTTTTAATTACCTTTCATTTTTATGGATCTTCTTAAGTAGGTGAAGCTGTCAACTCATGCTATTTTTTCTCATTGATAAAGACGTTTGTAAGTTGCTTGTGTTTACCAGAGAGCCTTTTTTAGTTTTCCGTAGCACTGATATAGAGATCAATACTTCCTATGACAGATTTAACCTTGTTACCCATGCGTTGTAGGTCAGTGGTATTCACTTTTACTGCAGCAATATCGTTCGCAAAGTCTTGATCCGAAAGTTCACGTTATTAGACCCACGTTTTACCCTGTGTTTTGTTACCTTTTTTGATTGAAGGAGATTTGATCGTGGCAGGAAAGAAATTTGTGGGGTACTGTAGATCTGGGTTCAGTCATAAAACGACGGTTAACTGACTGTCTCGTGCGTCACAGGTTACGATTAGGGTTAGGGTTAGGGTAAGGATTCCCCAATTCTAAGTAAGTAAGTGGTAAATCATGTAAGGTTACCAACCGCTCAATACTCTCTAGGTGTAACATATCTTTTCGAAGACAGAGGTTTTTTTGTTTTGCTGCCAATCTCAAGAACAGGCCATAACAGATAGATGAGACCAAATGTATATTATCAAATATCTCTTTAGCTTGTATTTGTATTAGTCACTCCTGGTAGATGTTGCTCGATTAGTTCGGACAGGTAAATAACATGTCATTCTTATTGTTCTAATAGCTACTTTTAATTTGTATTTGCTAATAGGATCCGATCTAAAGAAAAGTGTTAGATCTTATATATTAGATGTTATTTAAATTGGTAACACACTATGTTTGATGCGACCAGATATGCGAAGGTATACATCCTCATCATACATGCTATTTCGCTGGTTCACTTTACTGATATATGTTGCAAACTACACGGACTAACGCGTCCATCGTATTATGCGTTTTACACCGAGATCGTTATCGTTTCAGAAGCCTCAAACTACGAGTAAAATAGCATTGATAAAGATCAAGCAAATTAACTTATAAGTAATGCGGCTGATTTTATTAGTCCGATAATTGCATCATACGCTACAAGAAGCTGACATAATCACATTAACGCTAGATTAGTCGTTTGTTTAGCGAACATTGAAACATTTTCTAAAAGAAAATTACACAAAGGATTCAAAAGACGATGATGTTAATTTTAATTTTTCTATATGAATTGCTATTTTCTCATGGCTCAATGTACTCAAAAATAATACATATGCATATAAAACTAGCAGGAAACGTTCCCTGGCGTTGCCCGTGGAGAATATAAATTACTTATTTTAATTAAATAGAAAATCAATAGTAGAGCATTAAAACTAGGAAATTAAGAAACAATATTGTGAAAATCTTACTTGTTTCACGGCTTAAGAAAAGGAAGCTGATTTGAGAAACAGCCAGGTTGTATTATATTAGAGAAATTATGGAGAAAATACCCTTATACGAAGATGTGTGTTATAGTACAAATGTTTATATACAGATCTGTTTACTATTCTCATTGAGTAATGAAAACTAATGTTTAGTAACAATGATTTGTTTAACTTATTCAAAAAGAAAATTAATATGTTAATACCCGCTTCCCCACACAGATTTGCCAGATTTAAAAAAACAAAAAAAACAATACAAACGAAACCGTTTAGTACTGTTTAACCTAACCCTAAATTAATGTGATTCGTATTGTGTAGCAGCACAAAGTTATATTAAAGTAAATACATATATATATATATATATATATATATATATATATATATATATATATATAAAGTGGTGTACTAAAAGCGAACATTTAGGAAAGGTAACACCTATTGTGAAAAGTATACAGCTCAATATCCAGGATAGAGCAGGTAGATATGAAGAAGAATGGAAAGGAATATATATATATATATATATATATATATATATATATATATATATATATATATATATATATAACATAAAATATAATAACACGAAATTACATAATTGTCGATTCAATAATTTATTTCAACCTTGTGGTTTCCTCAAGCATCAAACTAGACTTCGTGTTATTATATTTCATGTTATTCTTTCTCTGTTTACCACATTGAGTTCTCATACCCGGATTTCTTCCTGAAATTATTCCATTATAACACAAATACATATATATATATATATATATATATATATATATATATATATATATATATATTATAATTATTATTCGTTATACATATTTCTTTTATATTAGTAAAAACAAACTGTGGTTCTAGGAGGGTATATGATATAGGAACATTTCCCAATCTTCGGCGTTTAATTGTGTCAGTAATTATCAAGGTGACAAAATAAAACAACAAGGGGCCTTACATAAATGTATCTTCTTAACATCTGTATAAAAAAATGCATCTTATAAACACACTGCTTATTTCGAAGTGTTAATTTTACATTTTTCGTATTCACATCAGTCATATTACGACATTGGTTGCATAATAATAACTAAACGTTGATTAATAAATAAACAATTTTCAGTTTTCCTTATTTTTTATATCGAATAGGTACAGCACTGTCTAATAAGCATGATACCCTGTCTCATCGCCGCAATATTTAAACCTAGGCTTTTTTTTACAAGTACATTAACGGAATATGCTCCAACGAATACACTGAACGTGTACCTTCTTTAACATATACACCTCTTAAACACGTTACAAGTAGAACAACTATGTCCTGTATTGTAGAAGTTACGAAATGCCGGAACTTCGAACCGTTTGCCTTTAGAATGGTTATCTGCAACAATTCCCCACTTAGGATGCCCTCTATATATACGTCTGGCAACGGATTCACGGTAGTTCAATAGGTCTCAGTGACAATCTTCCTTGTTTGACGCAAGAAAAAATAATATATATATATATATATATATATATATAGAGAGAGAGAGAGAGAGAGATAGATAGAGAGAGAGAGAGAGAAAGAGAGAGATGGAGAGAGAGAGAAAGAGAGAGACATACGTATTTATACTAGAAAACAGCTCTCCTCTTTTAGCACTATTGAATAAACACATGAGTTTGATTGGATTTAAATCGATCAATATAATTATTACTAGATATACACTATATATATATATATATATATATATATATATATATATATATATATATATATATATATATAGCAATAGATTAAGTGAAAAAATAGAATAATGTGCGAATCACATTGTATTACAGTTCAATGTTCAGACTAAGTTCTTTAAAGTCCTTAACTCATGAGTTTTCAAAGAAAATCTTCTCCTCAGAGGACTATTACCGCAATGACATTACTGCAGGTAATAAAAATTAAACTTTGAAAATATATTTAAAAAATATATATAAAAATACATTAAAGTATATAAAACATCAAATATATCGGCCCAACACATACTTTTTTGTAAACTTATACAGTTCATCCACGTCAACAAGTTTAAAATAGATACAGGCAAGATATCAAAGAGGTTGACTAAGAAATAATCCAAATGGTGAGTGGTGGTCCAAAAATGCAAAAAGTTATCCAGGCGGGAAACTCGTTTGCTATCGATGCAGTAGATATCAGTGAAAAGTGTATATATATATATATATATATATATATATATATATATATATATATATATATATATACATGTCAAAAGTGTATATTTACTGTGATTTCAATCATTTATACAATTTCGTCATTTTAAAGACTGTATTTACATATATATATATATATATATATATATATATATATATATATATATATATATGTACATGTATAGGTGTATATATATATACATGTATATATATTTATATGTAGATATATATGTGTGTGTATATATATATGTAAATGTATATATATACATAAATATATATATATATATATATATATAAATGTACAATACACACACATATATATATATATATATATATATATATATATAATTTTGTATTTCACTGACAACGGAGTATTCATCGGACACTATAATATTTATTAATTTTTACATTCTCTTGATTTTGATGTTTCGATGAGGGTTTATTTTTGTCCTCTCTTCGTAAGTATATATTTTTAAAATGTAACGTTTATCACTTACACGTGTGGCATGGCCAACTTTTTGTAAGCATTTGTTTTAGCACAGCTGGGTAAATCCTCAGAAAGTAGTATTACATATTGTTTGATTGTGAAAGAACATATTAGATCAAAAACACAGGAAATGAACACATATGGTGAAGTTCCAGATTGAATCCTGAAAAAAATATTGACAAATTGAGATACAAAAACGAAAAAAGCTCAAATGTGAGAAATGGTGACAACTTTAGTAAAAAGGAATGAAAAATATACCCCCACCCTAAAAATGCCCCGCCTCAAAAAGGTAAGCACACACTCAAAAAGCTCGAATCAGCTCGGTGAACAACGCCTTCCAAACCCGTGTTGAAAGTTTTTACATTTGCTGAAATGTTATCATTGTACACGTGGATTTTAGACTGAAGTGGTTCACTTGTGGAAGGGAGGAGCATATGATGCAACACTGCCCCACAGTCGAAGCTTGAAAGATCTTGCAGAGTACAACACAATTGCTAAGGACTGCATCAAAATGTGCGAAACTTTCATATGACCACATGACACTTCAAAGACACGCAAATAAGAAAAAAAAACTTAACTGAAGGAGATACATCCGATGGTTAAAACAGAAAAAAAAAGCTAGAAAATGTGCAGAAGGAGATGTGGCCACAGAGTTTGTGAAGGTACATGTGGGAAGAGACATATTCATATGAAATTGACTTGGTAATATACTGGAAGAGGTGTAGCCACATGTCCAATAATGTTATTTAATTGGTCCGATTCTTGATCTGTACAGAGGTCAACCAAAGTTTCGTCTCCTGTCTTCGCAATCCAAATTTCTTTGATTCTTATTTCTACTTTATTATATATATTAATACATATCTATACTAATACTTAAATAAAGCAGTAGAGGAAACAATTTTAAAAATTGCGTAAAAAAAGTTCTAATATTGCGAAAACAACCCTAAGAAGAACCAACATATAAACACTACAAATAGTAATATTCAACACTCTAATAGTAATCACCCTATTAGAAATGAAAATGTCAGTAATGAAGAGAAAAGCTGTAACTGCAAAACCCGTACAATTTGTTCATAACAAAATAAATACCTAACAAACAGTACCAAGCCACAATAGTTGCCAGAGAAAGACCAGCATTAAGATATACTACGTGGGTATGGCCTCTATATTTCAAAACCAGATATTACGACCACAAAAACACATTCAAAACATATTTAAAAAAAAAAACGCCCAATAAAAACAGCACTAGTGATCCATTATTTGGAAATCAAAGAAAGCGAACGCGGACATATAATCGAATGGGGAAATAACACGACATATAGAAATTTAGACGACTATTGTAAGTTACGTCTGAATGAAAAAATTGAAATTCGAAACTTTACAGACCCCCAACGTATAAAACTGTAGAGATTGAATAGTAAACATCTGCTTACATAGAATCAGATCCCCTTCAGGTTCACAATACATGATAAATAAATAAATTCATGAATATATATATATACATTAAAAACTATACTAAATTAAAAACTAAAATAGAAATACAAGCAAGTTCGTGTTAAAATAAGGGCACCCATTATTTCGACACAACAAAGAAACAGAGATGGGTCATACTACAGAAAACGAACAAAAATAAGAAAGTAAAACCAGTCATACTATGGTTTGTGAGAATCCCAGCGATTGGTTAATAACACCTTAACACGTGGGAAGGAATAAAACATAATATGATTTGTTTACTTGCTAGACTAAAGGCCCCGAGTATACATAAAAACACACGGCAACACAAACGCCATGAATTTTAGCCTGACAATTATCTCTTTGTAGCTTGATTGGCAAACATATGTTTCGATAACTTAATACCTACCTCTACTCACGTATTAAATGCAGTAAATACTGAACATTGATACATAAAAGAGGATTTCTACTTATAACATTGTATGTAGATACATAAAATAATATAAATATATATATATATATATATCAATATATAAAAATATTCATATATATATATATATATATATACAAACATATATATATATATATATATTATGTTTATATATTTATATATGTATGTATATATATATATATATATATATATATATATACAGATATATGGAAGTAAATATGAAATGAAGCCATGTTCCCTACTAATCCTATGTTGCTTGTCTTTTCCACCATTCCATATATATATATATATATATATATATAATTTCGCTTGATAAAACAAGCCTTGTCATATAAAATGTATTAACCTCATATATATATACATATAAATATATATATATATATATATATATTATAATATGAAATGAAGTAATAAAATAAGGTGTCAATCAAATTTTATTAGAATTCAAAGTTCAAGCAAAGTATCTGAACATCCTGAGCTCATGAGTTTTCAAAGATGATTCTTCTTTTCAGAGAACCATAATCGCATTTATACCACTACAGGTAATAAAATTACACTTTTAAAATATATAAAAATATATACAAAAATACATAAAAATACATAACATCAAATATATCAACCCAAAAACATACTTTTTTATTGAATCTATACAATCTATTTAGGTCATACTATTTGAAAAACATAATCATGACAGACATCCAGAGGGTTGACTGAAGATTAATCCAGGTTATAAATAGCAGTCCAAATACGAGAAATTGAAAGAGCTGACGAAGTTATCCAGTCGCGAAATGTGTCAATAATCGATGAAGTGCAAACTATCCAATGTTTATGTTTATTATTACAACGATAAATAAATCAAATCAAATAATATAGAAAGTTCAATAAACTCACTTAAAATTCCAAAATCCTGATATGGGCAACCCAAATCAAATAAAAATTCGTTGTTCAATTAGAGAGTCCGTTAAATCCGAATTGAGCAAAAATAAGATTGAATCCCGGTCGTATCTTGCGACCAGAGCGAAAAAATAATTAATCTTCGCTCGCCAGCGATTCAACCAGATAATTATTATTTACATCTACAGAAACTAATACCATACATGTTATATATATATATATATATATATATATATATATATATATATATGTGTGTGTATGCAATTACTCAATTTATAATGTGTCAATATGTACATTTACTTCATAGTTTAATGTGATTACTAACGCTAATTATACAGAAAAGTGTATGTAGTATGCGCTATAACTAGGGTACGCTTTGCTAAGACACAACTCGTTGTTCAGGTTTATACCTGTGAAAAGTCATGTTCGCTAATGTAGTGTTCAACTTTATAAAAAGATTAACAGACAAGATAAGAACAATATGTAGGGTCTCTTCTAATATCACATTTCATTGTTTCTGTTCTTGTTCACTGAAGAACTAAGCTTTCAATACTAAGGTAATTATAGTGTTTTTACTATGTTAGTGCCCCTTTAAGGATATTCATATTTACTCTACTTTAAAAGCTGATCCTGTGTTCAAATTAGATTACATGGGAATACAAGAAACTAGGTACTATTGAATATCTTGTGTCTTAAGATTATGCTAGCAAGAGCTGAAAAATTGCATTTCATTATTCTACACAAAGTGACATTATTCAAAAAGATGAAAAACAATCGACTACACCGAACACTACACGCGCCATCTTTCAAGATATTATATAATGGCTTTTAAACCATTCTTTTAAAGAAAATAATGTTAAAAACAAAGAAGCAACTTTTACACCAACAAAAAACATCTGAAAATGCGAACAGCGAAACTTGGGTGTGATTTGTCTTGAAAATAAGTCTTTGATTTTCTCATTTTGCCTTTTCGTATTGTGCTTTGAAAAAGTATAGGAACGGTCATCACACTTCAAGACTTCTAATATTGTCTAACGCGCGGAAGTAAACACGATGCCTCATTGTGTTCTGATTCAGATCGACGAAGTAGCAGGGAAGAAGTTGCTGGAAGCGGTATAGACTTATTTCGAAATGTGATCTAATTTCTTGTCAGAGTCTTTGTCTGCCAGTCTGTCACGATTTTTTTAAAAATATTATTTTATTTTGACTAAGGAGTCATATCTTATCAATGCCCAAATGCCACTCGATGATAAGGGTTTATGAGATTGCCGTGTAGGTGGTGACACAGCAACGTAATGCTTGGAAACAATGCTCGAAATTGGGCAGAATTCGATTAAGAAGACGGCGTAACAGGAATTTGTTAACATTAGACTTGAAAACAGCTATGTACTATTAAGGTGGGAAGCAGCACCTCGGTTTGTGTTCAACCGATTGGTTGTTATACGAACGAAACAAGTAATTTCCGTTTAGTTTTACATACACATTGGGAGAAAACGGAAATTATAGACAATGGTTGTAGCTAGACGTGTTTTTGTTGTCATTCTTTACACGGAAGAACTATAGATGGAATCTCAGTGGAGCACCTAGTATGAAAATAACAATATAACAGATTTTCTAAAGTTAAAATAAAAAAATTTAAGATACGTCCAAGAATCTCTGTAATTGATCTTGTGCATAAAATCTTTATTAAACTTTATAATTCTTATCGGTACACAGCGCTTAAATATATAAAACATACTCTTTGATTTGTATGTGTTAAGTTAAACATGAATTTTATTTTTTTCTGTCACGCTTATTTTTCAGATACTTGCCTTAATGTGTCCATAAAAGTTATGAAAATAAGCTTTTTTTAATCTGGCACGTTTCAAATAACATTTTTATCGCTAAAATGGAACATTTTCAAGACGAAACTTACACATGACTCGTCGTTTTTTTTAATGTTTTTTTTAATATTCGATTATATTTCCAGTTGGTATTTCCATTGTTTTCGTTATTTTTCTCGAAAGAATATTTTTATGAGTTACAATTTGCAGAAAATATAAGTTTAAAATGTAACACAATGGCAACTAAACAATATAAGGATTCTATATTATCTTTCCGAGGGCAATAAAAACGAGAATCTTTTAAATGTATTAGAACTAGATTGTTTAAAAGAGTGTTCTTAAGTATATATATATATATATATATATATATATATATATATATATATATATATATATATATATATATACATATATATATGAATATATATATATACATATATATATATGCATATACATATATATATATATGTATATATATACATATATATGTATATACATATATATATATGTATATATATACATATATATATTTGTATATATATACGTATATATATACATAAATATATATAAATATATATATATATATATATATATATATATATATTTATATAAAAGTAATAATCATATCCAAGATTACAACGAAAATAATATTAACCAATTCTATTGCAAACTAAAGCAATCGAACATTACATTTAAATAAAAAGCTATCAAGATATTATATAATGGCTTTTAAACACTTCTTTTAAAGAAAATGATGTTAAAAACAAAGAAGCAACTTTTACACCCACAAAAAACATCTGAAAATGCGAACAGCGAAACTTGGGTGTGATTTGACTTGAAAATGTGTCTTTGATTTTCTTATTTTGCCTTTTCGTATTGTGCTTTGAAAAAGTATAGGAACCGTCATCACACTTCAAGACTTCTAATATTGTCTAACGCGCGGAGGTAAACACGATGCCTCATTGTGTTCTGATTCAGATAGACGAAGTAGCAGGGAAGAAGTTGCTGGAAGCAGTATAGACTTATTTCGAAATGTGATCTAATTTCTTGTCAGAGTCTTTGTCTGCCAGTCTGTCACGATTTTTAAAAAAATATTATTTTATTTTGTACTAAGGAGTCATATCTTATACATGCCCAAATGCCACTCGATGATAAAAGTTTATTAGAGTGCCGTGTAGGTGGTGACACAGCACCGTAATGCTTGGAAACAATGCTCGAAATTGGGCAGAATTCGATTAACAAGACGGCGTAACAGGAATTTGTTAACATTAGACTTGAAAACAGCTATGTACTATTAAGGTTGGAAGCAGCACCTCGGTTTGTGTTCAACCGATTGGTTGTTATACGAACGAAACAAGTAATTTCCGTTCAGTTTTACATACACATTGGGAGAAAACGGAAATTATAGACAATGGTTGTAGCTAGACGTGTTTTTGTTGTCATTCTTTACACGGAAGAACTATAGATGGAATCTCAGTGGAGCACCTAGTATAAAAATAACAATATAAAAGATTTTCTAAAGTTAAAAAAAAACATTTAAGATACGTCCAATAATCTCTGTATTTGAACTTGTGCATAAAAGCTTTATCAAACTTTATAATTTTTATCGGTACTTTGCGCTTAAATATATAAAGCATACTCTTTGATTTGTATGTGTTAAGTTAAACATGAATTGTATTTTTTTCTGTCACGCTTATTTGTCAGATACTTGCGTTAATGTGTCCATAAAAGTTAAGAAAATAAGCTTTTTTTAATCTGGCACGTTTCAAATAACATTTTTATCGCAAAAATGGAACATTTTACAGACGAAACTTACAAATGACTCGTCGTTTTTTTAATGTTTTTTTTTAATATTCGATTATGTTTCCAGTTGGTATTTCCATTGTTTTCGTTATTTTTCTCGAAAGAATATTTTTATGAGTTACAATTTGCAGAAAATATAAGTTTAAAATGTAACACAATGGCAACTAAACAATATAAGGATTCTATATTATCTTTCCGGGGGCAATAAAAACGAGAATCTTTTAAATGTATTAGAACTAGATTGTTTAAAAGAGTGTTCTTAAGTATATATATATATATATATATATATATATATATATAGATATATATATATATATATATATATATATATATGAATATATATATATATATATACATATATATATATGCATATACATATATATATATGTATATATATATACATATATATGTATATACATATATATATGTATATATACATATATATATATTTGTATATATATATGTATATATATACATAAATATATATAAATATATATATATATATATATATATATATTTATATAAAAGTAATAAGCATATCCAAGATTACAACGCAAATAATATTAACCAATTCTATTGCAAACTAAAGCAATCGAACATTACATTTAAAGAAAAAGCTATCAAGATATTATATAATGGCTTTTAAACACTTCTTTTAAAGAAAATGATGTTAAAAACAAAGAAGCAACTTTTACACCAACAAAACACATCTGAAAATGCGAACAGCGAAACTTGGGTGTGATTTGTCTTCAAAATGTGTCTTTGATTTTCTCATTTTGCCTTTTCGTATTGTGCTTTGAAAAAGTATAGGAACGGTCATCACACTTCAAGACTTCTAATATTGTCTAACGCGCGGAAGTAAACACGATGCCTCATTGTGTTCTAATTCAGATAGACGAAGTAGCAGGGAAGAAGTTGCTGGAAGCGGTATAGACTTATTTCGAAATGTGATCTAATTTCTTGTCAGAGTCTTTGTCTGCCAGTCTGTCACGATTTAAAAAAAAATATTATTTTATTTTGACTAAGGAGTCATATCTTATCAATGCCCAAAGGCCACTCGATGATAAGGGTTTATGAGGTTGCCGTGTAGGTGGTGACACAGCAACGTAATGCTTGGAAACAATGCTCTAAATTGGGCAGAATTCGATTAAGAAGACGGCGTAACAGGAATTTGTTAACATTAGACTTGAAAACACTTATGTACTATTAAGGTGGGAAGAAGCGGCTCGGTTTGTGTCCAACCGATTGGTTGTTATACGAACGAAACAAGTAATTTCCGTTTAGTTTTACATACACATTGGGAGAAAACGGAAAGTATAAACAATGGTTGTAGCTTGACGTGTTTTAGTTGTCATTCTTTACACGCAAGAACTATAGATTGAATCTCAGTGGAGCACCTAGTATAAAAATAACAATATAAAAGATTTTCTAAAGTTAAAAAAAAACATTTAAGATACGTCAAATAATCTCTGTATTTGAAATTGTGCATAAAAGCTTTATCAAACTTTATAATTTTTATCGGTACTTTGCGCTTAAATATATAAAGCATACTATTTGATTTGTATGTGTTAAGTTAAACATGAATTGTATTTTTTCTGCTACGCTTATGTGTCAGATACTTGCCTTAATGTGTCCATAAAAGTTAAGAAAATAAGCTTTTTTTAATCTGGCACGTTTCAAATAACATTTTTATCGCAAAAATGGAACATTTTACAGACGAAACTTACAAATGACTCGTCGTTTTTTTAATGTTTTTTTTTAATATTCGATTATGTTTCCAGTTGGTATTTCCATTGTTTTCGTTATTTTTCTCGAAAGAATATTTTTATGAGTTACAATTTGCAGAAAATATAAGTTTAAAATGTAACACAATGGCAACTAAACAATATAAGGATTCTATATTATCTTTCCGGGGGCAATAAAAACGAGAATCTTTTAAATGTATTAGAACTAGATTGTTTAAAAGAGTGTTCTTAAGTATATATATATATATATATATATATATATATATATATATATAGATATATATATATATATATATATATATATATGAATATATATATATATATACATATATATATATGCATATACATATATATATATGTATATATATATACATATATATGTATATACATATATATATGTATATATACATATATATATATTTGTATATATATATGTATATATATACATAAATATATATAAATATATATATATATATATATATATATATATATTTATATAAAAGTAATAAGCATATCCAAGATTACAACGCAAATAATATTAACCAATTCTATTGCAAACTAAAGCAATCGAACATTACATTTAAAGAAAAAGCTATCAAGATATTATATAATGGCTTTTAAACACTTCTTTTAAAGAAAATGATGTTAAAAACAAAGAAGCAACTTTTACACCAACAAAACACATCTGAAAATGCGAACAGCGAAACTTGGGTGTGATTTGTCTTCAAAATGTGTCTTTGATTTTCTCATTTTGCCTTTTCGTATTGTGCTTTGAAAAAGTATAGGAACGGTCATCACACTTCAAGACTTCTAATATTGTCTAACGCGCGGAAGTAAACACGATGCCTCATTGTGTTCTAATTCAGATAGACGAAGTAGCAGGGAAGAAGTTGCTGGAAGCGGTATAGACTTATTTCGAAATGTGATCTAATTTCTTGTCAGAGTCTTTGTCTGCCAGTCTGTCACGATTTAAAAAAAAATATTATTTTATTTTGACTAAGGAGTCATATCTTATCAATGCCCAAAGGCCACTCGATGATAAGGGTTTATGAGGTTGCCGTGTAGGTGGTGACACAGCAACGTAATGCTTGGAAACAATGCTCTAAATTGGGCAGAATTCGATTAAGAAGACGGCGTAACAGGAATTTGTTAACATTAGACTTGAAAACACTTATGTACTATTAAGGTGGGAAGAAGCGGCTCGGTTTGTGTCCAACCGATTGGTTGTTATACGAACGAAACAAGTAATTTCCGTTTAGTTTTACATACACATTGGGAGAAAACGGAAAGTATAAACAATGGTTGTAGCTTGACGTGTTTTAGTTGTCATTCTTTACACGCAAGAACTATAGATTGAATCTCAGTGGAGCACCTAGTATAAAAATAACAATATAAAAGATTTTCTAAAGTTAAAAAAAAACATTTAAGATACGTCAAATAATCTCTGTATTTGAAATTGTGCATAAAAGCTTTATCAAACTTTATAATTTTTATCGGTACTTTGCGCTTAAATATATAAAGCATACTATTTGATTTGTATGTGTTAAGTTAAACATGAATTGTATTTTTTCTGCTACGCTTATGTGTCAGATACTTGCCTTAATGTGTCCATAAAAGTTAAGAAAATAAGCTTTTTTTAATCTGGCACGTTTCAAATAACATTTTATCGCTAAAATGGAACATTTTCAAGACGAAACTTACACATGACTCGTCGTTTTTTTAATGTTTTTTTTTAATATTCGATTATGTTTCCAGTTGGTATTTCCATTGTTTTCGTTATTTTTCTCCAAAGAATATTTTTATGAGTTACAATTTGCAGAAAATATAAGTTTAAAATGTAACACAATGGCATCTAAACAATATAAGGATTCTATATTATCTTTCCGGGGCAATAAAAACGAGAATCTTTTAAATGTATTAACACTAGATTGTTTAAAAGAGTGTTCTTAAGTATATATATATATATATATATATATATATATATATATATATATATATATATACATATATATATATATATATATATATATATATATATATATATGCATATATATACATATATATATGCATATATATACATATATATATGCATATATATATATATATATATATATATATATATATATAAAGTAAAGTGTGTTTATCGTTCAAGTTTTAAAATATTGCATGGAAAGTTAATAAAATACACTTTACTTTACTTGACAGCGTGCCAGCGCATTTCTCGTTCGACACCGGTTTTTTGAATCCTAACCGCCATTCATAACAGCACGGCGATGACGTCGTACCACAAAAGACGTTTATCAAATTAACAAAGAAATAAGTTCCTTTATTCTTGTTTTTTGATGAAAAAAAAATGACTCAATACTGGTCACCCTTGAAGAAGGAATTTTATTCCGTAATCGATAGGATTAATGTAAGAAAAAAAAATCTTGTATTGCTAATTTGGCTTATATATATATATATATATATATATATATATATATATATATATATATATATATATATATATATATATGGATATATATATGCATATATATATGCATATATATATACACATACATATATGTATATATATGTATATATATATACATACATATATATTTGTATATATACGTATATATACAAATATATACATATATATATAAATATATATATATATATATTTATTTATTTATATAAAAGTAATAATAATATCCAAGATTACAACGTAAATAATATTAACCAATCCTATTGCAAACTAATGCAATCAATCATTACATGTAAAGAAAAAGCTATCAAAATATTTACCTATCTCTAATTAACACTAACATTAGACTAAATATTTCATGCAACAAATGTGAGACCAGAAATATTGTAGTAAAAACAATTCCCCCCAAACCCCCAAAAGAGTATAAATAATAAATATTATTTATGAATTAAAATTCATCTGTTTTGAAATTGAATTTTTATTCCATTTTTAATTGTATGTTTGAATTTATATTGTTATAGTTATCTTCATCTTTATATTTCAGATGACTATGTCTAAAATCGAGCTGCAAGTTTTTGTTTGTTACTGCTGAAAGCGAAGTTTTTCAACCACAAAAGATTTGTACTACTGAAGGTGAAGGAGCAATTGCATATACGTCGATATCAAAGTGGTACAGGCGTTTCGATTTTAGCGACATGAGTCTTGAAGATAAGCTTCGTTTGGGATGGCCGTTAAAGTTTGATTATGAAAACTCACACACCGGGTTGGACATTGCGGCTTAATTGAGAATTGGCTGATCAGCTTATAACTAGCAAATCGACAATTCACTGGCACTTGAGGCAACTTGATTTTGTTCACAAAAAGCCGCGCCAAGATCCACATCAACTCATCGAAGCACAAGCCAACAGACGAGCTGAAATTTGCCGTCAGTTGCTCAGCAATCTATTAGACGACTTTTTTGGAAGCGCATTGTAACTTCGTACGAGAATCCGTCTATATGGTCCAGCACAGTCGAGACGAGTGATGGTTTCTGAAAGGGCAAAATAGCCTGTCGGTTCCAAAACAATATCGATTCTGAAAAAAAGTCATATTGTGCGTTTGGTAGAAATTTCAAGGAATCGTTCATTTTGAGTTGGCCCGAATAGTCGTGACATAAGTGCCGAACTTTACTGTCAGCAACTAAAGTAGGTCTACGAAATGTTGATGCAAAAGTATCCGGCTCTAATCAACCAAAAGCGCGTTTGATGCAACAGAGCCACACACAGCCATGCATACCAAGACCACGTTTAAAAATCTTGCTGGTGTTGAGGTTCTGCCACATCTTGACTGTGCTTCTATCAGATTACGCCCTTTTTCGCTCCAAGCAACACTTTCTTAAGGGATGTCAATTCGACTCGTTTGATGAAGTCGAGGAAGCGTATCATATATTATTTTATTCGAAGCCGACTGAATGCTATTTTGACCTAATTCGACAGCTTGCAGATCGATGGCAGTAAATCTTGAAAAATGATGGTCTTTATTTTGAGGAATATTTTTTGTTGTTTTTGTTATTACTTGGCGAATAAAAATTCAATTTTCGCATATGTTTACGAACTTTTCGAACAACCAAGTGTTTATGAACTTTTGAGACAGCCAAGTGTTTACGAACTTTTGAGACAACCAAGTGTTTATGCACTTTTGAGACAGCCAAGTGTTTATGAACTTTTGAGACAACCACGTGTTTATGAACTTTTGAGACAACCAAGTGTTTATGAACTTTTGAGACAACCAAGTGTTTACGAACTTTTGAGACAACCAAGTGTTTATGAACTTTTGAGACAACCAAGTGTTTACGAACTTTTGAGACAACCAAGTGTTTATGAACTTTTGGGACAACCAAGTGTTTATGAACTTTTGAGACAACCAAGTGTTTACGAACTTTTGAGACAACCAAGTGTTTATGAACTTTTGAGACAACCAAGTGTTTACGAACTTTTGAGACAACCAAGTGTTTATGAACTTTTGAGACAACCAAGTGTTTACGAACTTTTGAGACAACCAAGTGTTTATGAACTTTTGAGACAACCAAGTGTTTACGAACTTTTGAGACAACCAAGTGTTTATGAACTTTTGAGACAGCCAAGTGTTTATGAACTTTTGAGACAACCAAGTGTTTATGAACTTTTGAGACAACCAAGTGTTTACGAACTTTTTAGACAACCAAGTGTTTATGAACTTTTGGGGCAACCACGTGTTTATGAACTTTTGAGACAACCACGTGTTTACGAACTTTTGAGACAACCACGTGTTTATGAACTTTTGAGACAACCAAGTGTTTATAAACTATTGAGACAACCAAGTGTTTATGAACTTTTGGGACAACCAAGTGTTTACGAACTTTTGGGACAACCACGTGTTTACGAACTTTTGGGACAACTAACTGTTTACGAACTTTTGGAACAACCAAGTGTTTATTATCTTTAGGGACAACCAGGTGTTTATGAACTTTTGAGACAACCAAGTGTTTATAAACTTTTGGGAAAACCACGTGTTTACGAACATTTAGAACAACCAAGTGTTTATTATCTTTAGGGACAACCAGGTGTTTATGAACTTTTGGGCATCCTAGTTTGTTAGTTAGTTTTGAGAGCTTTCATTCTGTTTCTAAATACTGATATAAAATTTAAAAAAAAACAACCATAATTAGTATGAATATTTCGGTAACAAATTAATAAACATATTTACACCAGAATAAAACATTAAACACGGCGGTATTAATGAAACTCTATTACACTACGGTGACCCAGAATAAAGTTGTTCATCGAGTGAAATGTATATACATTTTTACAAAACCTTTCTTAATAGAATCAACGTTAAAGTTGTGTATATGTTCTGATATTTTACTTAATTTTGATGTCCTCGCACAATGAAGGATACATTCTTCTAGAGTGGGGCAACTTTTATTTTTGTCCCAGTTAGACTTTTAAGAGCAGGTGTATTTCATCGAACTCGGGAATATTTCTGTCGAACTCAGGAATCTATGTCGAATTTAGAAACAAAACATTAATTTAATCCACGAAGAATTGCAAATTACTTAAAACTTCTCCCAGTAAAGGCTTACAGAAACAATCTACCCCCGTCGATTACATAAAGAGTTCAGTTCGAAATTCCGTACAGATTCCACGAGTTCGACAAAATATTCCTGAGTTCGAAAAGATACACCTGAAAAAGCCTTCAGGTTACAGCGACCGAAACGTTGTGATGATAACACTCAAGATGAGAAATGTAGCCCGAATAACCAAAATTATACAAATCTCTTCTCTTCGCTCAGCTGATATTTTTTCCTGCTTAAAAATTATTTGTTCTGCGGCTCCATACTAGAAAAAAATCATTATTGAAAAAAGAAAGGAGCAGAGGGAAGAAATATCGACAAAATACGAAAGTCGCCAAATTTTCTCGGCAAGACTGAGTCTCTAGAGAATTTACGCGCAACTTGTTCGGCCAAAATAGATTCTCTAAGTGTTTCGCAAAGCCGGCGGGCAAAAAAAAAAGAAGAGATTTCAAAACGATAAGGATTGAGAATTTTGGAAGCAATGTGAAGGGGAGGGAAGTGCGCGGAAGGTTGAGTTGCTAAAACCGAAGGGAAGCGTCATCGGTGGCGAGGCGGGAAAGTAAAAGTTAGATGGAAACGCCAGATGAAAGAGGGACTGAAGTTGTGCAGTAATCACTTATCTCCTGGAGGTCAGGTGATTTTTCATAATCACACATATAGACAGTAACACAGCTCATAATCCTAGAAAAATCTATCTCAATTAATATATATATATATATATATATATATATATATATATATATATATATATATATATATATGTGTGTGTGTATGTTTATTTACACAGACATGTACAAAATCTGCGACACTGGCATGTCGATGTTATCGATCAGCAGCTGTTATAAACTGAGTTCTCATCAAGCAGAGTTAACATCCGATCTTTTCACTTAGATCATATTTGGAAAGAAGTAAATACAGAAAAAAGAAATGGAGTTTAAAATTAAAAGTTGGAAAGTCACGTGGTTGGGACATTTAAAGATTTATATGTACATAATTTATCTCTTAAAATAATTAACCGATCATTATGAATTTCTGTACACATTTACTAGGTGTAAATTGTTGTAATGTTGGCTACATTTATTTTCATTTTGTTTAATGCAGAATAGTGAAAGTTATGAAAGTTTAGATTTCTAGTAATTTATATAAATCTTCTCTAAATTTAAGTTCATTTGCAGTATTTTTCAGGATTTTAAAGGGTTCGGGTAAGGGTTAGGTGTAGGGAAAGGGTTACGGTTAGGGTTAGTATTAAGGTTAGGGTTAGGGTAAGGGTAAGGGTAAGGGTAAGGGTGAGGGTTAGGGTTAGGGTTGGGTACGGGTTAGAGTGTAATATGGGCATAGGCTCTAATTTCAGAATTCCAATATATGTAATTTGCACTTAAATTAATCCAAAGTAAAACTAAACAATCTACCCTGACTTTTAATGTATTCTTATAACTTTTTCTCGTAATAATTTGTGGGGTATTTGATATAGTACTTAGTTAGATTCAGTTCCAAGTGGTAGTCATCTGAAGGTTGAAGGTTGAATCATCGGTGAGTGCGATACGAAGAATTGCGAATTACTTAAATCTTCTCTCAGTAAAGGCTGACGGTACAAGAACAATCTACCCCCGTGGATTAAATAAAGAGTTCACTTCGAAATTCCGTCCAGATTCCCGAGTTCGACAGAGATATTCTTGTATTCGAAGAGATACACCTGAAAAAGGCCTGAGGTTACCGCTGCCGAAACGTGGTGGTGATAACACTCAATATGAGAAATGTTGCCTGAATAACAAAGATTATGCATATTCTTTAGACACCTGAAATTTTAGCCTTTAATTTGAATTATTTCTTTAAAAATAAAAATGATGTGATGATTTTTTTATATAAAAAAAAACGATAAAGATTCTAGACATACAGTATAATATAATAATATGTTTATGAGAATTAATTTTATTATTCCTGCGACGAATATTCTTCATATATATATATTTGTATATATATATATATATATATATATATATATATATATATATATATATATATATATATATATATATATATATATATATATATATATATATATATATTATTGTGAAAATATGTTTCACCATATACTTTCTAAACTTTATGTTATCCAACCTCTTCCAATTAAAGCGTGATGACTGTTAACTATAAAAAACAGAGCATATATAAGTAAGGAAAGTTTCTTTTATATTTAAAAGAGCACAGATTTTTTACCAAACTTTTTAAAACACATTTTCAAAAGAGATACATTTCAGTGCAAATCATTTTACGAATTGTCTCGTTTAAGATACACCAACCATCATTATTAATTAAGTATTGGATGTGTTCACTTAAAGCCAGTCAGAAAATAACATAAAACTGTTAAAACATATACAACGTGGTACATTATATAATAGACTATCGTTCTAAAAGAAAAAAAATTAACTCGCATGCAACACTAGGAGGTCCGCCATCTTGAAACGACAATTCAGAGTTAGCAACATAAATAACGTAAACCTATTATATCAATTTTGATTAAGTTTAATACGACTAGCAAGTGATGATAATTGTTTATCTATAAAATACTTAAATAAACTCAAATA
>OY744536.1:94325175-94377675 GCA_963556195.1 Sepiola atlantica | reverse complement strand
ATATATATATATATATATATATATATATATATATATATATATATATATATATATATATATATATATATATATAAGGAAATTGACAACATATTTGAGGCATGCATGAGAATGTATTTAAGTGAAATATCTTGAAAATCAACAATCGTGCAATTTAAATGTAAAATCCATATATTTAATTTTTTTGTTGCAAGCTTTCATTGTAGAATAACTTTGTCAGGCGAGACTGTCTTATAGTTATTTTGTCTTCTTTTCTTTCTCCTCATTTTGATGCTATTAACCTCGAGGGGTCGAATCACGATATGAGCTGAAAAAGACGTCAAGTTCTAAAAGACGTTAGAATAAGTGTAGTTCTGGCGATGTTAATCGCAGATTGGCGCTTTTAAAATGAAATTTATAACATCAATATTTCTTATATTTATATGAAGTTTGGTGTCTATATATTGTAATAGATTTATTTATATATGATTGATTTATGAACTGATTATGCAGCTATTATGAATATTTGAGTCTAACTGTGGGTTATATTTATTAAAGTAAGTTTTGTTCAAAACGTGTTAGCTGTAATTGTAAGGCGTTCGTAACAGATAGATCTGATTTATTGAGTGTGCGCGTGATAAGACACACACTTACGAAGATACTATTTATATTGTGAGTTGATTGCAAATTAATGTTAATTAGTTCAAATTGAATAAGAAATTGTTCATGCAACTCGTAATTCTTACACTTAGAACTATTTCTGCTGCATCCTAAGTGATTAAAATATATTAACTTAAGTAAAATAATAAAAAAGAGTGATAGAAACAAAAGAAGATACATCTGAGAAGTCTTATATTTTACTTCAGTTGAAGTTTTCAGATATCCTTGGGCTAACGCTTGATTTCTATATGAGATACATGGATATTCGAATATTATATAAAAGCCCTCCTTTACTTCTCCCCGGTTTTCGTAGTAAAGAATTTACAAACATTAATTTTCCTCTTCGCGATTGCCCAGTTAAGTATATTGTAGTATATTTTTCTTGTGCTTGTTTGGCCTTACCGGATTACAGGACAAGAATTCATCTAGTCTGGAAGAGTATCCGACTACATATTGTTTCTTTGCGTAACACTACTAGGAAAGGTGCACACTCCCTTGTATGGGCCAGTGTATAGCCGTGCCAAGGGAATCTTATTTGGGCTTCGAATAAGATGTTATTTTGAACATTTTGTCAGCGTGTACTTATAGGGGAGGTATCTTCATGTTCAGTTGTCCTAACAAACCATATAAAGAGAGACCGTACACCCTCGATGATGCTGTCTTAAAACTCTTCAAGGTATAATCGTGACGATGTAGACATTAAAAATATGTGCGAGCAGACGTAGGGTTAATTTGTGAGCAGGAATGGCCGCAATACTGTCTCACATCGAAATTGACAGAATCTATTTTGGGGCACTGATCTGGCAACATTATTCACCATTGTTTTGCGCCTTAGAGAAAGAAGTCAGAATTAGAATGTCTGACGCGGTATTGAAGGAAGTAGACAAACATAGACGAAAGTAACGCTCGAAAGGAAACCCAACAATAAAGAGAAGACATTAAAACAACTTCATTTCTTTTGTGTTATACTGTTACTTGACTTGCATTTTAAATACGATAACTTACGCAAATATATATATATATATATATATATATATATATATATATATATATATATATTAGTACTTCATGTATCCACATAAAATATTATAAGGAGATACCATTTTTTTATGTGTCAGTTTTCAGTATTTACTTCAACAGTGCTCGATACGTAAGTAGGGCTAGGTAGTAAGCAATGAAAATATATGTGGCAATCAAGCTACACAGAGGCTCCCGTGTTTCATCCCCGGGGGGAATCATTTAGCCTGACGATTCCCCCCGGGGATGAAACACGGAAACCTCTGTGTAGCTTGATTGCCATATATATTTTCATTGCTTACTATATATATATTTATATATATATATATATATATATATATATATATATATATATATATATATATATATATATATATATATATATATATATATATATATATAAAACGCACACATATATATATATATATATATATATATATATATATATATATATATATATATATATAATATTTGTTAATGTTTATTATCTATGTACGTATACGTTTCGTCCTTTTTAATAATCGGGACTCATCAGCATAGAGATATGACTATCCACTACCCGTCATGCGATTCGAAACCCCGGATTACAAGTATTTTGCAACTCAAATCCGACGCCTTAGTTTTAAATAGCTAATAAACGGTGATAATTTTAACACTTTATCGGCGGCTTAACGTCTAGAGTGTCCTACTTCTTTTAATGGAAGGAACAGTGCATTTAAGGCTAGTGACATCATGCTGTGTTAATACTACACGTACAGTGCTCTACTTTTTCGATTCACCGGCTATTTAAGACACTCCACCCTAGAGATATTTGTAAGATTCTAACCCTACTTTTAAGTGCTATTGTTTTGTATTTCTCTTGCACTCGGTTCACCGGATATACTCGCCAGATAGATTTTAAAATGCATTTTCATTAGTCCAGTTGCTCCTATAATTACTGGTATGATGGAGATTTTCTTAAGATTCCAGTTTATTTTCATGTTGTACATAAGACCTTTGTATTTCGTAGTCTTTTCGATTTCAGCTCTGTTTAATCCTACATCATTAGGGACACCAACTTCAACTAGGGTTGCTACTTGCTCCCTTCTGTCCCATATTGCGATGTCAGGTTTAACAGCTCCGTTTTCTAGATATGTAGCTGTAGGGATTGCATAGTCATAGTGGGTGGTGTATACATTATTTCCAACTGTTCTTTCTGGTATATGCTCACATGACTTGCTGTTACACTGGATATTCAACTTTTTTACAAATAGTCCAGTGAAGATATTTACACACTCCGTTGTGTCGCATTGTATAATAGCCATCCACCAAGAGAACCTTACAACTGGATGCCAGGTAACTCACACGCTCTACTTCTGTGTGGGAGAACCTGCACTCTTTTTAAAGGCATTTCTCATCAAGCCTTTCATTCTCTCCTGATCATAGTGGAGAGATCCTCTTTTCAGCCAGTCTACAGAGCCTACTTTATCTATACATTCCTGGGATATATGTGTGAGTATTTTTACTTTATATACATTTTACTTTACTACCCATAAGTTTATATAGTAGCTTAACTTTGTACACGCCTGCTAGAGAGAGTAATTCAATATAATATTATGCGAATCAGTCTAAAAAAACAAAACAAATCAGGTTTATATATATATATATATATATATATATATATATGTATGGATGTCGGGATTTGAGTTGTAAAATACCCGTAGCTCTGGCCGTCGAATCGCGCGGCCAGTAGTGAATAGTTATACCTCTATGCCGATGTGTCCCGATTAAAAAGGACGGAACGTATACGTACATAGATAATGTATATATATATATATATATATATATATATATATATATATATATATTATTAAAAATAACCGACAATTTTTGTCTGGCTATTTTAGTGTTGATCCCTTCAATTTTCCGGATTAAAATCTTAATCTCGGAAGGAAATTGGCTGATGAAACTGCCATAGTGTACATGTTGGTCCAGAGTACTTTCTGACCCGTCTGGGTCCATCGTCAGTGGAATAATGACAAACAGGTAAAGACCTGGAGTGAGATTTATAATTAATTATGGCGGGAAAATTTAACTATGTTTATTAGGTATTATAAGCATTTAAGTATATTAGGGATCAACACTAAAATAGCCAGACAAAAATTGTCGGTTATTTTTAATAATACGTGTCTTAAAGAAAAAATGCTGCCTCGATACACACACACATATATATATATATATATATATATATATATATATATATATATATATATATATATATATATATATATGTATATATATATATATATATGTATATATATATATATATATATATGTATATATATATATATATATATGTATATATATATATATATATATATATATATATATATATATACAGGGTGGGCAAAAATAAGGGTCCTATTTTTCAAAATTCATAACTTTTTTATTTATTGATTTTTTTATTTTTTTTTTTTAGAATAAGTAAAGGACCCCTTCCGAAGCAAGCATGAGCCGTATTAGCCCTAAGGAACGTACCCTCATTTAGAAAACATTATTTTTGCTTAAAAAACTCAAAACAGTGTAAAAAACAATACTTTAGTTTTTGTAAGTTTTAAGAAGTGTTTTTCGGCTAAAATTTGTTTTGTTTATTTCAAAAAATCTCGAAAGGGTCAGTCTACACACACATAAAGTTTGGTGAGTTTAACTTTTATTTTGTGGAAGTTATTCAAATTCAAGTTATTCAAATTTAAAGATAGGACCCTTATTTTGGCCCACCCTGTATATATATATGGTATTCTTATAGAGAACGCACCACGCCGTTCGAGGAGGTCTTGAAAGATGCCGAACGAAAAATGTAACACTGTTAGACGAAGAAAACCAAAGTAAAATACATATTTAATTATACAAAAACGCACAAACCATAGCTAAACAACTGTTATTCATTTTATGTCTATTTATTTTATCAAAAAAGTCATTGTTGATCGTGTTTTTAAATAAAATGTTTGTGCACCGAAAAGCTTAAAAAGATTTTTCTTGTATATATAGCAAAAACGAAATAACTGTTTTCACCAATTACTTGTTTTTTTTCTTCTCTGTTTAACCTTTTAGGGTTCGTCTTTCGCTTTAAGTATATGCACCGAGTTCCAAATTGCGACAACAGATAATTTTACTCAATGTATTATTTAAATTAAAGTAAATTTGCTAAACACTTCTTTTACATGTTTAGATTAAAACGCAAATATGACACAAATATATAGGTAAATAACAATAAATTGGTTTCACTAATGTCTTGCATTACCTTTAAAATATATTTTCTCTTTTGACGCCTATCCTTGAATTAAATAATAAACAACATTTTTATATTTTTTATTATTTCCTACAAACACTTTTGGCCTTTTGGCTTAGATCAGAGTGTAGTATCTGTTCAGATGGATACTGCACCCCATACTGGTGTTGTCTTGGCCTTCGGGTCTTGATTTACGCCGGTCAATGGGTCTGTCCTGTTCAGTTCTAGGAGGTCCACCGGCGTAAATCAAGCCTCGAAGGCCAAGACAATACCAGTCTATGGAGTGCAGTATCCATCGGAACAGATACTACACTTTGATCTTAGCCAAAAGGCCAAGCCAATTCATGAGTAGCATACAAAGATTCGGAAGGCCGTTGCTTTTGTATGTAAGCATGACACACAAAATCACACACGCTATTGTATTAATATGTGTCTTTCCAGTCGTTCCTCCCTACCTCTCTTCCCCTTCCCCTCGAAATGTAGAAAAAAATCTTCGAGGTTAGTTGGGATCGAACAATAAACAAGTCGGGCCGAAGTCAAAAATACTACGTCACTAACCGTTGCGCCAAAAGGAAATACTCGAAAATGTTTCGAAATTTAGGCGAGTTGAATGTTTTTTCAAAATCTAGGTGCGACATGCATGCGCAGAGCTTTTGCCGGAAACGTGACACACGAACACACACGCTATCGTATTAATATATAGATTATACATATTTGCTTTTCGCTCCTTATTTAAGAACATTTTCGGACATATGTATTCATGTTGTATTCTGTTTATGGTATTAATTTTCTTTTTTTGTTTTAAGTGTGTATATTCAATTGATTACCAAAAATTATATTTAACAAACTTTTCGAGTTAAAACTATTTCGTAGTATTTGGTATATTCGTACATCTGTTCTCATCTTGAGTTTTTTTATCACAACGTTTCGACCGATGTAACGTCCGACCGTCTTCAGGTGTACCTTGTTGAACTCGGAAATCTTTTTGTCGGAAATTTTAACAGAATTTCGAACGGAACCTTTTATTAAATCTACGGGGTAGAATGCTTTCGCTCCATCTGCCATGACTGGGGAAAAAAATATTCAGTCATTCGCAATTCTTCGTATCGCCCGCACTTAGGATTGAACCTTCAACCTTCAAATGGCTGTCACTTAGAACTGAATTTTGATGTAGTATTATATCCACTGCGCCAATAATCTTTGAAGATAATTCTAGCGTGAATTTTGTGAGCCTTACACTCAAACTTAAATTTATACTAGCATTATCCGCAAAGACCTGGTGGCTCAGTGAATACAGTAACAAGTAAAATTCCGTTCTAGGTGGCAGTCATCTGAACGAACTTTTTGACTAATCCAATGCATAACTAAGCAATAATTTTATAGTTGTTGATATTTTCAAAGATTACTTAAATGTTTGTTCAATTCTTAAAAAAACGGTACCAAAATTTAAGAAAAATAGATAGCAGTGGTGACGAATGACATGAATCTCATTCGTTAGAGCTCAATAGTTCTGTAAAGTTTAAGCGGGCCACAAATAATTACTTAAAAGTCGAATATTCTATAAGCCATATAAAATTACTTGTCACAACTTGTTAAAAGAAAATGTTGTTTCGAATGAGTCACCCGAAATAAAACCTTTCCACAAAGTTACGATATACTTTAGACTATTTTAGAGAAATGCCAAATGAGAATGGGAACATTGAAAAGACAAAACCAAATGAGTAAATGTGAACATTATTCAGGTAAACTTGTCACATTCTTGACGCTATTTACCTATAGAAAGATACGAAAAGGAAATGAAAGTCGAGATATTAAGTAACAATACGCATTAGCGTATCGCAAGGGAAGGACAGAAGTACTTTGTAAAAGTATGGGACAGCGATTTTAAAAGTGTGAAAGTAGAAAATTATCGGCCTTCTTTTCCGATCCGTAAGAAGCACTTAAGCGACATTCGTAAGTATGATGACAGTTTCCTATATCTAAAGTATAGTATATATATATATATATATGTATATATATATATATATATATATATATATATATACACATATATAAATATATACATATATATACACATATATACACATATATACATACATATATATACACACATATATATATATATGTTTATATATGTATGTATATATACATATATCTACACACACATATATATATATATGTGTGTATGCATATATATATATACACACACATATATGTATATATATATATATATATATATATATATATATATATATATATATAGTGCGAGCAAATATTCTTTTAAGAAGTTCTTCAAAACAGAAGTTTAGAATGTTTAACAGAGTAAGGAAGAAACGCTGTATTCCTAGACATAGCTTTTCAACACGTTTAGGACGATTTCTGAAGTACTTACACCTTTAACGTTTTATTCAGCGAGTGTGCTGAAAGTTATTGCCTAAAACGACGATATACTATATGTGCGACGCACAGGTAATGGATAAAGAAAAACCTAAATGATGTGGGAATTCACATGAAACAAATTGGAAAGATTGTATCAGGCAGTCGGTCCAAATAGGGCATTATCACTTTTAATGAGATACAAAAGGCGTAGACAGTATTTCTCTTTGATAAAATGTTCATGAAATAAAATAGAATGATTGGGAAACATTTCTCACGCAAGATTCTGGTTTATTAATGAATAATTTGAATTTGAATATTCACATTCGATAGTGACATCTTAGAAGACTCCGTTAAAAAAGTAGCCAATCATAATACATCTTTCATTGACAGCTTGTAATCTATCAATACTTATTAAAATAACATATGTAATAAATCAAGATTGCTGTACCTCCCCGAAAAGATGAAATATGTAAACAATAATAACACTTTTTATGACTATATTTACAAAATAACATCTCACGTGTTCTTCTGTTTATTTTATTTTCGTACATTTGCAGATCGTTGCCTTATCAATTATAATAAATAAATAGGAACTGAGCGAGTGTTTAGAGAAATAGATAGAGAGAGAGACCAATGTTTTTTTGTTTCGTTTTAAACAAGCAATCGGAAATGAATATGAAAATTCATCGTTTGCTTTAGGGAATCGCAATTGTAATAAAATAAAATAAATAATATCAGCATGTTAACGATCGGCAATTTCCGTAATTTCGATGTTTCAAAGTCTAATTTGGATAAATGTGTAGCTCAACACTCTCTTCTTGACCTTTTAGCTGAGGCGCATTTTCACACCGTCTCAAGGATACGTCCTCGACAATCGGGTCTATGTGAGCTAAGTGCCCTTTTTTCTCTGTCAGACTGAGGTATGGTTTTGTTCAGCTCTAATAGGTCCACCCTCCCAGGCTTTACCATCTCTCTTTGAGAAGGGGTTAGTTTAATTTTAATCGCCCGAGGTACCCCTACCAGAGAATGTCGACGGGGTTTTCCAGGCATTATTTGAAGGCTCGAGTGCGCCGCTTCCCGGGCACTGCCTTTTCCTTCAAACCCATCTTCCGACCATGTGTCACATCTTCATGCGTTGTGAGGGAAGCAGATACCAGCTTAACACCTCTGTTATTCCCTGTTACAACGACCTAACAATGAGGAATCACTGTACGCTAAATGTATATGCGAAACTTATAACCCTCTCTTACTTCTAAATGTATTGTTTTTTTAATTTGTTTTACTTAATTCCAAGCTTTTGCGTATATTCACATGCAATCGCTTAAAAAAGTAAACTCTCAAGCCTTTTATGGGGATGCAGACGAAGTTGATCTACAACAATACACTAAATGTATATATTCTGTCCTAATATAAAAAAATGCTATTATATATATATATGATGCGATTGTCTACGGTCACACTTGGAAGAGCATTGGTGATCAAAATATTGCTTATTCCTTCACTTCTGCACTAGGGCATGTGGCGCAATACGGGACATGTCTTGTTTCTTGTAAGTCTTCAAACACCAAGCTCCTCCCCCTTCATTACCAACGCTTTTATTCTATTTTCGGTTCCAAGTAAAATGAAAAGCTATCTTTTCTGGGTTCCTAGGACAATATTGTATACAGTATCTTAAATAGAAGACTTATACCCACTATATTTTCAAATTTGCTTAAAGAATGGTTGGATATTTCTACCGTTCTAAAACTACAGACTCCCGATGCAATAATCTTAAATTCTGGTATGGCGCCGCTAAGAGCATCTTTTACCACTTAACAGAGTTACACATCGACTTCGTATTCTAATGGGAATTATTTATTCTTTTCTCTACAGCCCCGTTTTTCACAGAAGAAACGTTGCTAGTCTTCCTCTATTCTATCGTTATTTCCATGAAACGTATTGAGCTTTGCACTAGAATATGAAAAATTGTTTATCTTAAGTCATTATTTACTCTCCTCGATACGAGGACAAGGTTAGCCACAAGGTTGTTTTTTTATGTGGGTAAAATCCAGCTACCAAGAAAGGACACTCTTGATTGGAACAAACATTTAAAATTGTCTCAGTCAAGTCGGATGTTTTGTTCACTCACATATGACATGACATACTAAGGGTAGCGTAAGAACAGATACTACACATTGTTCTTAGCGAAAAGACAATAGACTAATGTTTCTCTCAATTTTATTCACTTGAAATTATTTCTAAATTTGGTAATAGTTCCAGCAAAGAATACAACTTTCGTGAATTTAATGTAATTTTGAAGCATTTAAACTGTCGAAACGAAAAAAATGTTGCTTTAAAATATTAGAGCAAAATTACCTTCAGTAATTGTAGTTGATTTTTATGCCACATCGTAAATAACCCCTGTCAAATTTGATAAGGATTTTGAAGAATATATAATCTTCTTCTTTCGTGTGAATCAGATGATTCTGGTGTTGACATTAGTTTCCCCGATGTTTTTCTAGTTAGAAATCTTTCTAGAAAGCCATCGGGTACTTACGGGAAGGACCACGAGAAGGTTGCCAACATCTCTAAGTGAAAGTGGTACAGTGGAACGGACTGGATTTGAACGCTGAACATTCAGGTCTTCAGTCCGTGTCGATATCAGCTTAACCACCGTCACCTCCCAGAACATAAAATGTCAAATAGAAATAGATTTCTGACGTTATAATCTTTAGCCTGTCTTCATGTCGTACAGTTTGTTGGAAGCTATTAACGATTAATAATGTTATGAATAAAGAGTAAGAAATAACCACAACAAAATTAGTTATAGTTGTATAAAATTTGGCTTCACGAATAACTCTATGATCAGATGATATCGTAATAATGATATTTTCCTTTCAAAAATATGTGTTAAAATAATAATTTGTTAAAATAAACAGAAATGTTCTTAAGAAAGTGAAACGAAAATAAATATAAAATGACTGTTTGTCATAGCTACTAATTTAAGAAGCTCTACGTTACTTAGACCACCATCATCATCGTCATCGCCATCATCACCACCATCATCATCAGGGTATTTTTATTTCATGCCTGGTAGAGGACCCTCTCCCTGTTTTTTTTCACCTTCTTTTATCCCTGCCTAGAAGGGTCTAGTTGGCTATAGAAGTCCTCTCTCCACCTGAGTGTTGGCCTTCGTCTAACCCTTCTCCATTTCCTCGAGATCTATTCTCCCGCTCTTTATATCCACCGTTATATGTCTGTAGATCTTTAAAAGTAAGCTGCCCGATCTATGTTTTGCCGTTCGTATGGTGGTGAAGATCTTATTTACTTCAGTTTGCTGTCTCATCCAGGTGTTTTTTTTCTATCACGTAAACTTGTTAGATAATTGGTGTTGGCGGTTGCAGATACAATCAACGTACTTAGAGATGGTGGCACTAGCCAAGGAAAGGAAATGATGTCACTTCCGGCTGCGTTGATTTCGGTCTCTCTCTTCCTGACGCTCGACGAATACGGTTGTGTGAAAACTATCTTCCCGCTAATATTAATGAGGGGGGGGGGGCATACACACCAGTAGCGAATATAGTATGCGTATATTTTTCCAGTAATTATATTTCTCTATCTCTCTCATTCTCTGGTGTAAGCAAAGAAACGACCCATCTGTCTGTTTGTTTAATAAATAGTCGAAACTCAAATACGGCCTTCGTGTGATCTATTGATGATGATGATGATGATGATGATGATGATGATGATGATGATGATGATGATGATGATGATGATGGTGATGATGATGATGATGATGATGATGATGATGATGATGATGATGATGATGATGATGATGATGATGATGATGATGATGATGATGATGATGCTGATGCTGATGAGGATGATGATGATGATGATACTGCTGCTGCTGTTGATGATGATGATGATGATGATACTGCTGCTGCTGCTGTTGATGATGATGCTGCTGCTGCTGATGATGATGGTGATGACGACGACGACGACGACGACGACGACGACGACGAGCGGATTGGGTACCGATCATCCTGGCCAAGCAGATGGCTGATACTCGAAGGTAAGCAGAAATGAGACATCTTCAATAAGGAGAATCCAACATCGGACGATCGAATACGCAACAAACTAATGCCGAGCATAATGCGTTCCATTTTGCATGTACCATTATTAGCGTTTCCATCTCTGCATTATAAAGTGTCCAAGTTTCGCTACACTATGTCGTAAAAGTCATGATGTATTCAGTAATTAGCTTTAATATGCGTTTTTTAATCACGCCGGATATTGAATTAAAAAAATATTCGATTTAATCAACCTGAAATTATTTCAAAATTTGATAATTGCTGCCAGATAATGAGGATACTTTTGCCGTTTGAAAGCAATTTTGAAAGAATTAACCTCTCAAATAGAAATCCATTTGATGCTTTTAAATCTGTGTGCTTGTTTTACAGGTGCTTCTAATGGAATGTGCTACGATGAAATTGTTGCTCTGGTGGCCACGAGACAAACATACCTCGACCTTCAGTAATTGTCGTTGACTGTATTGTCACATCTTTCCAGACGAATTTCCCTTCTCTCTGCCACTGGACTCTGGCAATGCCAGTTAATGAGAAGTGTGGTTGGTTATTGACCAAGGAATGCTTCACTATAGACTCCACGTGCAGCACTCCCGTACTGGGCTTATCTATTGTCGCTTGAGACTGAAACCATGGAGTAAGACTGTCGTTCTGATGTGTTTCTCTTCATTAAAGAGCTAATTGGAAATCGTTGTCCTGTAAATTGTGTAATTTATTTTTATTTTCTTTTAGAGTAACGATGTTAAGTAAATTTGTTTGTCAACATCATGGCACACACAAGTTTTAAACATGGTGTTTTAATTCTTGAGTACTTTTTTATGGAAATCGTTCCAGAAAAGGAACGAAGCCACTTGATGTAAGTGGCTACAAATATAAAAACAAGCCAACACTAAGTGTTAGACGGTTCAATTCCGACCCAGTAAACAGAAATTGTTCCACATTTGCCAGAAACATCGCTCATAGAATGTTAGGACTAAAGGACAAAATAAAAGAAGCGACAGTTGTGAGGCTGTCAAAAGGCAACGCAAATTCTACTTTTTATTCCTATTTATTAATATGCAAATATATATCAAACACCCATTCGCGTAAAATGAATCGAATTTTTTTTTTAAATGCCATCTAATATATAAAGTAGAGACGATTTTCCCCCTGTACCTTCTCGGAGAATAGGAAAATAACCACATGCATCACAGGCTACGAAACTCACCACTATATTACACTTATTCACTCGAGCGTGTTTTAGTACATTTGTTATTCTTTTCTCCCAGCTAACACTAAATATTACAATTGGCCCGCCATCCACGACTCTCCGAAAAACCAACTCCATATAGATGGTAGCAAAAACATGTCTCTCTAACAATTATGTACTGTCACTACACTCATCGACATCGGGAACTAATAAACACAGTTTACTTTTCACAAAACAGTCCGTCCTTTTTATTATTTGCCTGGTATTAATTTACTACATAATATAAAGCAATACGCAAAGACTTAATGACTGCTCCCATTCACTCCGATGATTTACCGCGAATATCAAATTACGTTCTTTCTCATTCTACCTATGAGTTGGCCTATTTTCACATGTATCGTTAAGTCGAAACTATGGCGCAGTAGTTAAGAAGGCAGGTTTCATATTCGACTGTTTCAGCGTTCGATCCCATTATACGCGACCACTTTTTTTATTATTTAATTCAAAACATTCGCCAACACGGTAACTATAGATCGTTTTTTTTCATTCAACGTCATGCAATAGGTAGTACTTTTTCCCGTGCAACGCCGGGCGACGGGTTCCACTAGTTAAATATAAAATTAACTCCCGAAATTACATTGAGCAGAATATATAGTTCGGTTCTTTTTTAACATCATCAGATATTTTTTTATATATTTGTAATTATTTCAATAAACTATTGAAGTTTTACAAGAATTTTAAAGTTTGTAAACTGTCGAGTAATAACTCTCAAATCAGAATTAACTTCAGTAAAAGTAGTTATAGTTGTATAACAATGTTATTCGATTAAGTAGTATTGTGGCGGGATCGTTTGGCCAGTTGGGTTAATCTTGGGACCGGAAACAGTGTGAACCGTTTGACGGGGGAGGACCTTTTTGGAACGTTAAGGCGATCTGTTACAACATGTGCACGTAATTACTCGCAGTTGTTACCAGTGAGCAATCATCATCTCTGTCGTTTACTTCTGGAACCGGCTTGCTGGGAGGGGCCTTTGGTGCTGCAAAAAGAACCTTATTTGAAATAAGGAAAGAAACTATTTACTTGTAATATAAAAATATATATTTATTTTCTTGAAAACATTTTAAAACCTTTTTGAGAGCGCAACCAAATCGCGTCTTCTAGGTTCGAATTCAAAGCCCCGTCTGCATTTGCAAAATCTCTTAACAACAGATAGAGAAGGGGAGAAAGTGAGAGAGAAGGAGAGAGACAGAGGGAGAGAGAAAGAGAGAGATAGAGAGAGAGAATAATGGCACAATCAGTGTACGACCCGTCAAATGTTTATATTTTAGAGTCTCATAGCCGATGTTGTCGGATGATAACACTCTGATCCCTGACCCCATCGCACTCAAAGTCTGTCATCGAATTGTTTTTACCTTTATATTTCCTTCGTCAGGAGCAATTATGATTCTCTTCCCACTCTGACTTTGATATCTGAAAATATAAACAATTCAATCTTTGGTTACAATTTCTTTGTTGAACTTTCAAGCTTTCCCGAAACCTAAGCGCAAGCCTGGCACAAGGCTCACGAATATTACACATTCTATGGGGGGCACTTAGCTCCCCAAAAGCTCATTGTTCCACAGTATTATAAATAACCATTATGATTATTAACCATTGAACGCTGAGAAAATAGCTAAAGTTTATTTCCTAAAAATAATTTTTTTTAATGTGATAATTTGTAAGAAAACACCCTATTTCTTTAAATAATGAAACGATAATAGTAAAAACAATCCTGGAGCAACGTCTGATTGTTTTGTCAATTTGCTTATATTCGGTTATTGTTGCGTTACTTTAATAACTATTTTAATTTATTTAATGTAAAAAATGGCGACTCATTTATCATACAGAATCTTAAATCATAATTGTTTCTTTAGAGATAATTCTTCCTGTAAATATTTCGAAAAGTTGAAATATTACAAAAACATTCTTTGTTTCTTGCAAAACATCTCGAATTAGAACTTTTCTTGTAACTTAGATAACGCATTCAAAATAGAGTATTCCGTTTTCTCTCTTTGAATGTACACAGACTGCAGCATCACGAAAGACTGTAATTAGGTCTTGTATTTATGTTCTTTTTAATTACGATTCTTACAATATCCGTTTTGGTATCTAATTGAGGCTTCTTTATTTTACCGTTTCGGCTTGACGGTATACCGGCCGATAATGAAAAGGTTTTAATTATCAAGGGTATTAGAGATTCTCGAAATAGTCGTTTAGAAAAAAGGACCTACGTTTTGAAAATATATTTATCCATCACTCGGCCGCAAATTAAGAAAAGTTGCCTGGAAGTGTTTTCGCCTAAAAATGGCTGCATAAGTTGAAGAGATTTTTGTGAAGTATTTTAAAATCCCGGCAAATATTGACATTTCAATTATTCTTAATTCAAAGATCGTGTTGCAAAGTTTCTGTCTGTAGACGTGCGGTTTAGTAAAAATTAGATTTTCAAGAGAACTTTTTTCTTTTTCATAAATTTTGATATTTAATACGCCTCTTTGGCGGCTGTCTAATACGACAAGCTGCTGGCTTAAGAGTTTCAAAAGTCTAATTGAGTCAAATTATATAAATTAAGTAATTCTTTTTTTTTCATAAAACGCTAGAGTTTGACATTCAGAAATATTGACAAGTGTACAGCAAAATGCAATTAGATTCCTAACTACATTCATTTTATATATGAAGTGCGATTGATAATTTTTCCAGACATAATCGTTGCGACAAGGCATGATAATGTTTATCTTAATAAAATAACATCACAACCGTTAATGTTTCAAAGAAGACAGACGATTCCAAAATACGTTAAGTATCCCATCATATATATATATATATATATATATATATATATATATATATATAATTATTAATGACAATATATGTATTAGCATATACCATCAGTTCCTTTTACTTTGTAGACTCCTTAAAAGATTCAGCTCAATGCTTGTCAATTATTGATAACAGAGCAACATATAAGTCACTTCATATCATATTCCAATAACTATGGTTTTATTTTTTTATTTTTATTTTTTCACATTTCCAAAAAAAGTAACATTTCTGTGAGATATATCTTTTACGGTCCGTTTCATTTGCATTGTGCCAAAACATTTTTATGTCAATATCGTGTCTGCAACATTACAAAATAATCAGAAAAATTCTAAATATAATAGTTTAACTAATTGATAAATTATTTTAACATAAGAAAATACTTTCAAATGTTTAGCTTTTTAAAAAATGTATTTTCAACATTGAGTCAATGAAACCATATGTCAATTTGATTATTTTAACATATTGTAAGTTAACTAACGTTCAAATTATATGATCGTCTCAATAAGTAATTACACACACACACATATATATATATGTAAAAATAAAAATGGAATAAAGGATAAGCAATTCAACAACTAACAAAAATAAACTCAAAAACTCATGTTGTAAAGTTCTGCCGAAATATTTCGGTCGTTAAGATACGGCCATTTTCATTCCGTTGGTAAACTTTATTTCAAAACGGAAAAGTTTTCAAATTTATACAAAGACTGCGATTGGAAGAAAATGCTACGTGCAGAGCACAACAAAAAGGGAGTAGGGACGCAAGGAATGTTATGAAAAGAGAAAGAAAAAGAAGATGAAGAAGAGGAAGAAGAAGAAAGAGAGACCAATCAACCTGTGTCTTTAGAACGTCAGTTAAAGAAGAAGAAAAAGAAGAAGAAGAAGAAGAAGCGAGAGCAAAAATATATATATATATATATATATATATATATATATATATATATATATATATATATATATAGGCAGTAATGATACTTCGACCTGCCTCCACGGGTATATGTATCTCAATTTCAATGACTCTATGTGTCTATTGCAGGTGGTCGTGTGGACCTGAGCGTTAGTCTCGTGATTCGATCTTGAATCTACGAACTGTGTTCGATCCCATGTGACCGCCTACAAAAGCCACTATTTCACTGTTGAGATTACAACAAAACCGATATATATATATATATATATATATATATATATATATATATATATATATACGTGTGTGTGTGTGGTTTTAATATGTTCAGATAAAATATCATTTATAGTTTGAATGAGTACATTATTTAAATGTTTAGCAATGAAGAATTTTTTTTTTTAATTTAGATTAATTAAGTACACGTATTTGTCAGTTTGACTAATTGAGTATACAAAACGATAATCATTTACATCATCTAACCAGGACACGTATATAGCATAATTCTGATGCGAATGACAGAGCGACTTAAATCAAGCATTTCAGAATGAACGAACATATAATAAAACAAGAAAGTTCTCCAAAAGTATATGTATACTCTTTTTTAATTTCTGCACATAAAAATGTACTTGTTCTTTTTAACTAGCTATGACATAAACCTAATTTTCGACTGGCCATATCGAAAGAAGAAAGAATTGCTACGCCATTTCAGAAGAAACTTGTTCAGGTTTCCACAAAAAAAATTCAGTTATGTACAGACATTTAGAATGCATTAAGTGTCTTTTTTTTCATTTTTGTTCATATATCTTGTAGATGTGGACATATTGATTTTATAATATGACGTGCGTTCAGATAAAAATGATAATGACAAGTGTAGGTCAAATGTATACCTTTCTGGAATTGTTTTATATATATATATATATATATATATATATATATATATATATATATATATATATATGTAAAGCTCTATTTTATATTGAGCACTTTTTATAAACCCGGTTTAAATTCTTTGGATTACTACCCTGTGGATGTTTTTACCTGGATTATTACCATTATATATATATATATATATATATATATATATATATATATATATATATATATATATATATATATATATATACAGGGTGTCCCAAAATAATGTATACACCCTTTGAATCGTTATAACTCGTTCAATTTACTGAGTTTGATTTGCAAACAAAATTGATAAAAGAGTAGAACAGTAAGATACACATTTAAAAGTACTGAAAGTAAAATTAACAAAAACATAGAAAATTAACTTTTAATAAACGTAAAGGCTACAATGTTTAAAGCAAGAAACCTGAAGTAATTGCAAACAAATGGGAGTAGTAATTGTAGTAGAATGTGCTCAAATACCGGAGTAAATGTCGCAGGACGTTTGTAGGTACAATTCTTCACGTCTTCACTATATGGAAAGTGTATTGAGCAGAACGGGTTGGGGTTAGGATGAGGGTTCATTTTATGAACATTCTGAAATTACCCTAAGTAGCCTTTATCTTTGTTAAAAGTTCATTTTCTATGTTTTTGTTAATTTTACTGTCAGTATTTTTAAATGAATATTCTTACTCAATCTTGTTTATCAATCTTGCAAATAAAAATCAGTAAATTGAACGACTTATAACAATTCAAAGGGTGTATACATTATTTTGGGACACCCTGTATATATATATATATATATATATATATATATATATATAGGTACAGAAAAATAGTACCACATTCGTACCGTCGGTTTCAAGCACAGAAGGACTTAGCCATCCGGCTCTCTTCACCTTCTGTTGTCATCTGTTTCGGAAATATGAAGTCACGTGTTACTCTTGTTTGGACGCGTTATTTACTTAAAGTGCTAAGTCTGTTATTTTTAATTTAGTGTAAGGAAGGTTTAATAAGGTTTGAAAAAAGGGGAAGGGTGAAAAGTAACAGTTGAGATTTAAACCGCAGGAGATTTAAAGAGATATAAAAAATATTTAAAAAAAACAAAAATAAAAAATAAAAAAATATTTCGTTACCATACCCGTGAGCCAATATTATGAGTATCGTATATTTGGCCGTTACTGTTTTGGGGTTTAATGATGTGTCTTCTAAAGGAATTAGGGAGAGGAAATGGATTTAAGGATTACAGAGGTTGAAAGAAACGACACTAATTAAATTCGTGTTTAAATCATTAAAGTTATATATATATATATATATATATATATATATATATATATATATATATATATATATATATATATATATATAATGAAGAATAAGGTAAAATAAATAACTTTGAAGTATTTAAAGATGCGATATCAATTATGAGATCGTGAATGCACACGAGATAGGTAAAATCCAAATCCAATAAGATCAGGATATATAGACACACAGAAGGAGCCAAGTTTTCAATTGGCGAAATTATTTGTATCACTATAAGCTAAAAAAAATGGAGGTTTATAAAAAGAAAACAAATCGGTTTCGATTAATTTTTCTTTTAAAATTGATATCGGATCTTTAAATGCTTCAAAGGTATTTATTTTACCTTATTCTTTATTAAATTTCAATTAGATGCTTAAAAGATATGAACCCCCAATTTGATATATATATATATATATATATATATATATATATATATATATATATATATATATATATAGGTAGCATTCATTCTTGAATACATATTTTGTGAAATATTACAGATAGCTTATGTCTGCATATTTTTACTTTGATGCTTTTAATAATAATATTAATACTAAATAACGCATGCAGGCACACCGCCTTCACGCAAAGCATCACTAAACATTTGAAATACATGGTTTGGCTCTATACCCACCCCTTGAAGAGGGTCCTGGAAAGAACGGAAACTAATAAGGTACATTAACAGTACATAAATTAACTTGCAAGTTCCTCCCTGAAACGCAAAAGTTAATCAGATGTAAAAGAATAAAACTTAGACACTAGTATTCTCATATAATTATGTATATGAGATACACTCACAACCTAATCACCCGATTATTATCAGGTGTAGGCGCCATTCCCAGTAATGGGGTGTATATTAAGGTGTATTTAGTTCCATGCATAAGGTGTAAATACGGAGGTAGAAAACATTTAGTGAAAATTAAACCCCTATGTTTTGCGTAATTTTAACAAAGCCCCCATCCGCCCATACATGGAGTATTGTTGCCACATCTGGGCTGGTGCATTATCTATAAGTCTCTTCCTCCTTTTCAAGGTAAAAAAGTCGCCAACTTAATAGACATCTCACTGTAAACCAAGCTCTAGACCCTGTCCCCTCGCCACAAATGTAGCATACTTGTACTTGTTTTACAAATACATAAATGGATTATGCTCCGATGAACTGGCTACTCTGGTTCCCTCACGACCTTGGCCTTTTGGCTAAGATCAAAGTGTAGTATCTGTTCCGATGGATACTGCACCCCTATAGACTGGTATTGTCTTGGCCTTCGGGGCTTGATTTACGCCGGTCTATGGGGCTGTCCTGTGCAGTTCTAGGAGGTCCACCCTCCCAGGCTTCGCCTCCCCTCTTTGGGGAGGAGTAAGTTTATTGCTTACTGTCTGATGCGCCCCTACCGGACAATGCCGACGGGGCTGCCCAGGCAATATTTAAACCCCACTTTCTCGACCCGACCTTGGGTCACATTATACTTGTGGGAGTAAGATAAAAACTGGCCTTGTGCCTAACTCCTGGAGAGGAGTAAATCAATACTCTGGTTCCCCCACGACGTAAATTGACCAGACCAACTCGACAATCAACAAAATCCCATGCATTAATTGTGGAGTGCCCCAGATGCTGGAGAGCTTTTCACTCCTCGTGCTGTTGGCCTCTGGAACTCACTTCCTTCACTCTGTTTCCCTGACTATACCGACATGCCGGGAGTTTAAACTAAAGTAAACAGACATCTCGCTGCACAGCTACAAACTTAGAATGACACCCTAAACCTACTCCTTAATTTTCAGTAGCCCCTTACGTCTACAGTGGCGTCCTGCCTTGTTTGGGGTTAAATGTCATTAATAAAATGCATTACAAATTAATTTGTAAGTGATTATTAGTTTGTTTAGTATTATAAGAATGATAACGGTACTAATATGTGCAAAATTCCCCATTTGCCCATTCAAATATACTAGATTCGCAGTAAATTAGATCCATATTCATTATACACCAATTATTAAAGATTAATTATGCACTGATTGATGTTTTATTTACAGTTTAACAATGTCGACTTTACGCATTTCAAAATGAATTGTTCCAACATCAAGTTGTGTTTTCTTGTCGACTAAAACAATTTAAAATAAATGCATTTAAACAATTACATTTGTTTTATTTATTTGAAAAAAATGTAGCAGACAATTATATTTACTGTTGTTTGATAGAGCATATGTATTGTTTTAAAAATAATTAAATTGCTACGATTTTAAATAAATAAGAAAGAAACATACCCTAATTTCGTCTTAAGACACCTTAAGCTTAAAACTTACATGTTAGCCATTTGTTAAAAGAAAAATCATGCAATCGATTTTGATTAAAATTTGTAATAAGGATTCGTTTCATGAGTTTAACAGCATTTTATCTTGCTATTCGACTTCGGAAGGCGATAGAAACGTTCAGGTTAGGAAATGAAAATTAGTTGGCCCTACTCATTCTTCTTTTCTGCATCTTCTCTCTCTCTCTCTCTCTCACATTCTTGATCTTGTGCCAGTCTTTTCTATTAATACTATTATAGCAATTGTTATTAAAATGTGTCTGCTCTATTCCTTGCTTCCTTTGTTTAATTTCGTTTCACCCGTAGGTCTAGTGGTCTTTATGAATTCGCTTTTTTAATAATTTATTATCAAGCAACTACCTATTCCAGTGGCTTCTTTCAACTAACTGCATGTTTGTTGATCTCTTTCATGCTGACTGTATTCCTTCTATTTACAGGCTGTCTCTTGTCAGGATTAAGGCAAATAGGCATCTCCTGTCTAATCATTTTTCGTTCTTATTAACACATTACATCAAGTGGCTTCATGCTCTGCTTCTTTATTTCTCTTTCGTTCTTTTTATTTGTTTATTTTCTTTAAATTTTTTTTTCTTTATAATAAACTTAAATCTGAACCAGCCTTGTTACATTTAAAGTAATTGGCAAGAAAAGGATTTTAAAGTTGGTTGCATAAATATATATATATATATATATATATATAAATATATATATATATATAGATACATATGTATATATATATATATATATATATATATATATATATATATATATATATAATTATAATAATCAAGGTAAAACATCGATACCCTAGTAAGCCAAAGAATTTCAACCGAGTTTATAAAAAGTGCTCAATATAAAATCGAGCTTTTATATATGATTATTTTTATTTACACAGACATGCACACACTCTGCGACACTGCCATGTCGATGTTATCGATGAACAGCTATTATAAACTGAGATCTCATCAGGCAGAGTTAGAATCTGATCTTAATCTTAGATCATAATTTGAAAGAATGAAATGAAGGAAAAAAGAAAAAAAAGAGAAAATTTAAAAATTTGGAAAGTCACGTGGCTGACGCCGTCAAGAATCAAATTCTCAAAATCAAAATCAATCGAGCAATTAATTGATTTCTATTATATATATATATATATATATATATATATAGAGAGAGAGAGAGAGAGAGAGAGAGAGCGTAAGAGAGAGAGAGTGAGAGGAATAAATAGATGAAAGGATAAAATAATCCGACGGTATGAAATTAAAATGGAATAAGCGGAATACCTACAAAACTCAACGTTTCGCCAAAATGTTATATAGGCTTTGTCAAGAGCGAACGAAAAAAATGCAAAAAATGACAAAAGTCGAAAAAGTCTATAAATTATGAGAAATATATATAGTGGTAGGGTTCTTGTAGAGAGGGAAGATATGCAAATATGTATAGAATCAAAGATAAATACATAGCAAAAAAAAATTGTAACGGGAAAGAAAAGAAAATAAAAGAATAAAGGGTAGAAAGGTGGTCAAAAGGAAGCATAATTCAAACTTTAGGGAATCAACCGGTGTCTAGATATATTTTGTTTTCATGAATAATTGCTTTTGATAAGTTAGGGGAGATAAAGTAGAAACCCATACTCTGTTTAATTTTATTTGTGGAAAGGACTATGAATGTAGATTCAATTAGTCAACGTGTTGATTTATTATGTATTATCTTGATTAAAGTAGATTTATCAAAGTCAAAACAATACCCATACTCCATAGTGTGAGTATATCAGGCTTTAAGCGTGTTGTTGGTTTTAATCGCTTTTTTATGCTCATAACTCCGCTTGTTCAGACTACGCTGCGTCTCCCCTATGTAGATCTTATTACAATCTAGACAAGGGATGGAGTATATGACAGCTTTGGCATTAGATGTAGTGTTAAGTTTAGATGTTTTGATTACATTTATGATACTTGCTGAAGTTAATTGTGTTATGCGTATGCCTGGTTCATTAAGTATTGCAATAGTTTTTATAACTCCCTTTAAAATATACCCAAAAGTATAGAAAAGTAACTAAAAAATCAAAAAGCATACAAAATAAAACAAATCGAACAAAACCACTCACACATGAAAATAAATAAATTTCACGCTAAAAAAACAACTTCCATGGGAAGAACTGACTCCTTCTCGAAATATACTATATGCCTTTGGACGAACATTTAATGGTTTATAAGTCGTTAGACACAAACTAAAAACAGTAAGTCCCGGTATCTTTCTTGCCCATAATTACTTTGTCTTTATATTGCATCACTTGCGATACCATATAATTTGAAACGGTAATTAGTAAACGTATTTTACCACGGAGACAACGAGCAACATAAGTTTCACTTAAGTTGCTATTCGAGTTACCTTTGAACCCCTGTTTAAAATATGATACGCGTTTCTTATTAAAACTCAGTGCTTTTTTTCTCTCAGGTGATATCATTTGTACATTTTTCGTTCATTGTCTAAAGCAAACACAAAAATAGAGAGAGAGCATTCAGAAAAGATATCGATATCTTGTCAACAGTGAAGTTTCAGTAATAACAGCAAAGTTTTGCTGCTAATTTTTCGAGTTCCCCTTTAAGTTTCTTTCCGCTTAACATTCTAAATGCACTTTTTGAGTAACTTTCTTTATTTTTTACCATATTTTGGCTAGATATGTATTTCATACGTACGTCTAAGACTAGTTATATCTCTAAAAACAGCATGTATAGAGTTATACAACGATTGCACTAAATAATGGAAACACCGTTTGAAAGTTCATCAATTCAAAAAACCTACAAACATTGGAACAATTGCCAAAATGTAGGATTAATTTTTTTATTCATGGTGTTTGCTGTAATCAATTAATTTGTAATCTTTATTTCTATGTCCGTAGCATATTCCGTAAAACAATTCAAATGATCAATCTGTAAGATTTCAAAAGAGAGTAGGTTAGTTGCAATATGATATTTCTACGCCCTCGTTTGTGTTTTTCAAAAATATTATTTTTGAGAAACGATTGAACTTGTTTGCCGATTTTTAAAATATTTTGGAGTAATGTATGACAGAATTGATAACACATGGTGAGTTTACAATTGAGGTTTTAAGCTTGTACCGACGATGCCTGTTTGAGTAGACTCAGATGTGCTATTAGATTCTTGTGTAGTACATGTTCAGTTGTCATTGACTGATCATCTCAAGCATTACCACTTCCTTTCGAAATACTGTAATATAAGTTCTACCATCATGAGATCATTTTCATATGTATTACATTTTTTTATATAAAAGTTCAGCCCAAACAAGGCAGACCGCCACTTTAGACGTAAGGGGCTACTGAGATTTTTTTAGAGGGGGTCAACCTAAATTTGGAGCTGTGCAACGAGATGTCTGTTAACATTTCTGTATGTCAGTACCGTCAGGACAACAGGGACAATGGAGGGAGTTCCAGAGTCCAGCAGCACGAGGAAAGCAGCTTTTGGAGTAGGAAGCTCTTCGGCATCTGGGAACCTCCAAAGTGAATGGATTGGATTTGGCAGATTTTCTGGTTGGTCTAGTGAATTTGCGTCGTGGGGGCCCCAGAGCAGCAAGTTCATCAGAGCACAGCTACTTGAAGTACTTGAATAACAGTCAAAAGGAAGCAACATTGCGGCGATGAAATAGGGGTTCGAGCTTTCTGGATAGTGAGGGGCCTATTAAGATTTCAACTCTTTTTTAGACCTTGTCTAAGAGGAAGAGACTAGTGGATGATGCACCAGCCCATATGTGGCAACAATACTCCATGCATGGGCGGATGGTGTCTTTGTAGAGATATAGGATAATGTCAGGTGTGAGAAGTTTACTAGCACTGAAGAGAGTGCCCACCTTCTTCGCAGCAGTCCTGGCAATGTATTCAATGTATTTGTTCCAATTCATGTTGTCTGTGAAAGTTAGAACGAGGATTTTGAATAAGTGACTCTCAGGTAGGGTGTTATTTACCATGGCAATCGGTGGTTCTTCTTGGAATGATGGATGTATTTAATGCTTCCATTCCATTATTACCTCTTACTCTTTTCGGTGTATGTATTCCCAGACTTTAACGCCTCCTTTTGTGTGCTAGTGTTTTATTGAAACCATCTTCCTAGGCATTACATACATTATTTGTGTGGTAGGGTTGGATCTGTTCTTTCTGTCAAAAAACAATGCCTCTAGATAGTACTTCCTTGTTTAGGATGGAAGCGAAATTCAATATATAACTGCCAGAACATGTTGTTAATAATCAAATTCAACAATTTAATTATAAATGGTTGCATTAATATGCGACTTAGTTGACCATATCATTGTTGGTAAGTATACGTCTTATATACCTTATTATATAGATGGCTACATATATATTTTAGTTATTGTTACACCGGCCGTTCTTACACAGGAGAAAGTACACCGGTTGTCACTATAAATAGTGCTAGTCACCAGAGACACAGAGAAGACAAAGCACAGTCTTGTAACTGTCTAGCCAAGTGCTAGTCAATTTCTTACTTTGTTAATACACTTGTTAAACCAACCCTCGACTTGACTTCCTTTATTTATTATTTACTGTTGGACAACTTCACAACAGTTATTTATTCAAGTTTAGTACTGACTAATTATTTTGTTATGTACCTAAAATATCCTTTTTTATTTATTCTTATTTGGATTATGACGACAATCATTATCATCTATGACAATTAGAATGAATCGGCGGATGTAATCTTTGACTATTCGGAGGTAGGACTTTCCGCATTGGCCATCTCGATATCGAATTTCGTAACAAGTATCGAATAAACACATTCTTCTAATCCACATTCGATCAGGGAATATCGAGTAGTGGGATTTAGTTTGTTTTACTTAGCAGCCCTTCAATATCTGTCAGTCATCAAATGCCAAGAATAGGTTGAATTGTTTTTTTCTGTTAAGAGTACACGTTTTTATAGCTTTTTTTGTTTCATTTTTTCAAGTAGTTTATATCTTTAAATATGTATCCATGGTGTAAGGCTGTTCTGTTTCACGACATATACGCCCTTTCGAAGTTAGTTAATGTCGACTTTTGTCATTTAGATAATTGTTTTCATGCTTCTATATATCTTCAAATATTTATTCATGTTTTTTGGTTTTGTTATTTTGTTTTACGGCATATCAACAATTTTCAGCTAATATAATGCCGACTCCAGTGATTTTTGCAAATATAATTCTGTTTCAAATTTAATATATCTTCAAATATTTATCTATGGTGTAAAGCTGTTCTGTTTCACGACATATACGCCCTTTCGAAGTTAGTTAATGTCGAATTTTGTCATTTAGATAATTGTTTTCATGCTTCTATATATCTTCAAATATTTATTCATGGTTTTTGGTTTTGTTATTTTGTTTTACGGCATGTAAACAATTTTCACCTAATATAATGCCGACTCCAGTGATTTTTGCAAATATAATTCTGTTTCAAATTTAATATATCTTCAAATATCTATCCATGGTGTAAGGTAATGTGTTGTTATTATGTTTGACGACATATACACTCTTTCGAAGTTATTTACTGTCGAATCTTGTCATTTTGGTAAATGTATTTATGCTTCAAATTCTATATATCTTCAAATATTTATTTATGGTGTTAGGTTTGGTGTGGCTGTTCTGTTTCACGACATATACACTCCTTCGGAGTTACTTACTGTAAAATCTTGTCATTTTGGTAAATCTGTTTATGCTTCAAATTCTATATATTTTCAAATATTTATTCATGGTGTTTGGTTTTGCTGTTTTGTTTTACAGCATATCAACCCTTTTCAGCTTATATGATACCGAATCGAGTGATTAAAAAAAGTATTTATGTTTCATGTTCGTATATTGTCAAATATTTATCCATGGTATGGGTTTGGGGGGTGTTCTGTTTCACGACATATACACCCTTTCGAGTTATTTAATGCTGAATATTGTCGTTTTGGTAAATGTTTTTATTCTTCAAATTCTATATATCTTCAAATATTTATTCCTGGTGTTTTTTTGGTTCTTTTGCTAAGGGGAATTATTGATTTTCTTGTTAGCTTTGCAGAAGATGATTCAGTTTTGCAAAAGAAAAAGGAAAACAATAGCATTAATGTTTAGCGCATTTTTAGACAGGAAGCAGGTATACTTAGACAAAGTGATATAAATCATTTGACGAATATCAGGTGAAAGTGTTAGTCTACGTTTTTTATTAGTAAGTAATCACTCAAGTAATTAGTGAATCGTCAAACTTCATCACTTTTAATGTTTAATTAATATTTAATAAAAATACTGTTAAACTTAGCTATAGCTGTACGAATAACTTATAAAAATAATTAAACACCATAATAGATATATCTTAAAACGTAATAATAATAATAATGATAATAATAATAATAATAATAATAATAATAATAATATTAATAATAATAATAATAATAATAATAATAATAATAATAATAATAAAAATAATAATAATAATAATAATAATAATAATAATAATAATAATAATAATAATAATAATAATGATAATAAAAATAATAATAGGAGGGAAAGCGCAAACCAGACCTCCACTGGAAGAGCGCGGACAGCTCTGGGACCTTGGGGAGGCTTGTTGCCACTCTGGCCCCAGAGGAGACCAATGGCCCTTATCAGCGGGAAATCGGTGGTAGGTAGGTAGCTGTTGCGATACCGCAAGGTCATCAGCGGTGATGAACGAAAAGAGGTGGAGCATACTGGAAGTCTGAGGAGACTTGTGGTCACTCAGACTCCAGGGAATACCACAGGTTGTTGGCAGTGGGCGATCACTGACGATGACCAGTGTGATAACTCCTAGTGAGTAAATAATAATAATAATAATAATAATAATAATAATAATAATAATAATAATAATAATAATAATAATAATAATAATAATAATAATAATAATAATAATAATAATAATAATAATAATAATAATAATAAAAATAATAATAATAATAATACTGACAATAGTAATAGTAATAATTATGATAGTAAAATCAACAATGGCCATAGTATCAATAACAGCAGTAATAACCGTAATCTAATCAATGATTTTAACAATTTAACTAATTAAACTAAGTCTACAATCCTTGTATGTTAGACACAATCATATCTAAACACTTAGTATTACAACATATACGATATAATCACGTTGACGCACCGGATTCATTCAAATCACGAAAGTTAAACAATTAAATTAAACAAAAACTGATGAAAAACTATCCTCAACTAGAGAAATGCCGATTATGGAGCAGTGTGGTAGTTGATTGCGCAACCTTTACTTCCGAACAGACTTTCTGCGCAGGTCACTAAATTTTGACCAAAACTGAACAGATATCTTAGTATTACTTCTTATTAATATAGAACTACTTTTGTTTGGTTTTTTTCACCGGTATAAAATATTTTTCTGGTGTTCTAATCTTATTTTAACTATTGGTTCATACATTTTTTATTTAACAAGATAAGCAGCGCTTCTTTTTAATCAACAATCTAATTACAAAAACTCAGTTTGCCTATCATTTTCTGTGTAAAACTTAATTTGCAAATGTCCATCTGTACGCGCGAACCGTTGTTTAAATTTAGAAATATTAGCTTCGGGGAAAAAAATGTTGGTGTGCTCCCAGCTGAAGCAATATAGAGATCGCAATCGACCTTTGTAGGTTCTCGTCTTTATTCTACTAACTGCATCCTGATCACAACTTCGGACGAAAACCATCCTGGATTCTATTCATCTCATTCAAGTTACTGTGCGCGAGAGAATAGCTTTTTGCCGCAAGATAAAGCCGGACCAAATTGAAACGTTTAGAATGAAAGGCATTTCAGTTTTGTTGTATGATTATAGTCGAACAATCGTGTTTATTTGTGTGGAGCCGCCATTTTCTGCTTGTTGATTTTAAACGTTCGACGGCGTCCATGCGTTTATCAGATTTTGTGTTCGGTGCTTCTTGCAGAAAAAAAAACACAACCAGATCTGTTTGAGAGACTATGTCCGTCGTTAGTTTTGTCTGTCACATTAAATTTGGAATTCAGTTTTTTATACCGAAACATGGAAACATAATAAATGTCTCATAATTTAGACGCGTACGTTCAGGCATTTTTAATGAGGCACTGGTCGTCGGTTTTATATGCTTTGCGAAATGGAAAAGAATGATATGTATGTATCGGTTATACTAGTTATTATGTTAAACAAACAAAAAATAATCGGCAATCCGCCGACTATTAATAAAACTTTCATTATTCTTACATTAGATAGCTTTAATATGAACCAAACAATATTGATAACTAATAGTTTAACATTACTTGAAAATTTATCAACATACTATTTTAAAGACACATTAGGGATTGTGATTTTACAATTTTACTAATTAATTATAATTTCGATTAAACTATTGCATATATATATATATACCACCGAGATAACGATTATTCAGTATATTATAAACAAGACAAACAACGTTATATAAAAAAATAAAATGAATAAATAAATAAATAAATAAAAAATAAATTACTCAGTATATTTACTAACAAAATAAACAGCAACGGTTAAAATAGCAAATAATAATTTATAAAAAAATAAATAAACAAACTTCTGCGGACCTGCTACTAAAAACAAACCAACATTTCCGGCCCCGGCTTTTGGCAAAAAAAAAAAAACACTCCAACGAGTGGTAGTATTCATTTTATTCTGAGGATGAGGGATACCCTCGAAAAAAGAAATAATAATAATGAAAAGGACACACTCCAACCCAACACCACGGTCACGATACACTGGTAAATAAAAAAAAAATATTTGAAAATTATTGACTTTTCAATATTGTCACTTTGTTTTGTTTTTCGATTCCACGTGTCGTATGTGTCACTTTAACAACGCATTGTTATCGCCTTCAAAAATAATATTATTCTTACACTATACACAACGCTCCAAGCGAACCTCAACATTCTTCTCATATATATATATATATATATATATATATATATATATATATATATATATATATATATGCGACATAAGACAATATAATAACAAATAACAAAATATTAATGTATTATAATCCTTTGAACTATATAGAGAGAGTAAGCATATATCAATTAAACTATACAAAGGCATCCGTGTTTCACCCCGTAAAAAATTGTAAGGCTTAGTATATATACATGTATATAAGTCAGTTCATATTATATTCCAATAACCATGGTTTTATTTTATTATTTTTATTTTTTCACATTTCTAAAAATCATAACATTTCTGTGAGATATATTTTTACGGTCCGTTTCATGTGACTTGTGACAAACAACATTTTTATGTCAATATAGTCTCTGCAACACTACAAAATCATCAGAAAAAAATTCACAAAGAGTAAAAAGTTCTTGGATTAAAGTGTCTGAGAAAAAACCTACACTATACAGTAGTTCATTTTTGAGTGAAAGCAAACAAAAACCCAAAAAAAAGAGATCAAAAATTCACACGTGGGGCAACCCACTAAAACGCCATTTTGAATTTTTCGTTCAAAGCTAGTACATCCTAAAAATTTGTGTGAACAATTTTAAATTATAATTTAGTAATATTTCTTAAAATAGTCAATAAGTTCTATAATTTATATTTAAAAAATTCTAATTCACTTGTATATATATATATATATGTATATATATATACATGCGTATTTATATATACATGCATATATATATACATGTATATATACATGCATATATATACATGTATATACGTATATATACATGTATATATATATTTATGTATATATATACTACCACATATATATATCTACATATATACATGTATATCTGCATATATACATGTATATGTATGTGCACACCTATATATGTATATATATACATATATATATATATATATATATATATATATATATATATATATATTTATACATAGAGTCTTTAAAATGACGTAATGGTATAAATGATTGAAATCACAGTAAGCCATTTTAATGTTCATATCAATGTAGTCAATGCCAAACTGCTTTTGTATTCATTTTTTTAGTTTATTAAATAAAACCATACTATGCAATTCGACAAGGACACATGAGTTATTAACAAGAGAATATACAGTGTGTACACATAGTAGATATAGTTGAAGAGAATCGAATTGTTCCTTATAGTTATTTAAATTAGTATTTTATTTATTTAATACAATGTTCTAAAATGTGTTAAGAAAAACAAGCTCAATTTTCACTATTTTGATCATTACAGATTTACTTCAAAAATCTCAATCGAGATAATAAAACAGTAAAATGTCATAGTTAATGAATACGACTATTTAATAGTAATTCTAGATCAAAAGTAATTTTACATATATTTCTTGAGATATTCAGAAAATATGTCAATACCTTACTTTAGTAGCCATATATTAGAGTAGCAACTGTATTGGAAACGATCGTACGCTATACTTGACTTGATATTCTTATTCTTTGAACAATATAATGTTTTACTTCATTAAATGTTTATATATATATATATATATATATATATATATATATATATATATATATATATATATATATATATATATACTTATATATATGTATATATATATATATATTGTAAGCATTACTATATCCACTCTGTTATTTTCGTGGCGATAGCTTTCTTAAGAGTCGAAAAAAAATGGATATATATATATATTTATTCATAGAAAACAAAACAAGTATGCATGTTCCGTGAACATATGTTTACATCTTTTCAGTGCATATGAATATTTGAATCGAGGTGTTTGTCAGCTATACTTATTAATCTGTAGTTATGAATTTTCTCAGCAACATTTTAAACATAGATACTCGACCATTTCGTAACAAAACAAAACTAAACTAACATACGGAAATATTACAGTTTATCAATAATCCGATAATTGCATTTTTTAATTTATTGTCCATACACCCATAATTCTAGTACACATTAAAATTCTTTTAATGCCAATACGTTCTTAAAGAAAATACATTGTTATGGGCTATTTAAATGATTTCCAACGCTATTGATCATGTTTAACTATTTGTTATTTTTTTTTTAGCTTCGCTCATGTTTTAAGTTATGTTTTGAAACATGATTTTAATCATACGCCTATGATGTAACGCCAAATCTATACTTTTTTGTTAAGGTTAGGTTTTAAGCTCTGATTATAAGATATTCTGAATAGCCTAGTTGGAAGAACGTCGGAGTGAAGATCTTAAGGTATCTGTCTCGATTACCGGCCACGCTAATCGCTTTGTTTGTTAGGAATTTATTATTTACTATTATCGCTATTGTTCTATGTCCAAATTAGTTTACATCTTTGATATTTAAAAATGTTATTATTTAGTTTAAAATCGTTGTGACTGATATAACAATTGTGACTGTCTCACAGATGGACAACATTTCTTTTTATATATGATGAGTAGACTTTACTGATCTCGACAGTTTGTCATATATATATATATATATATATATATATATATATATATATATATATATATATATATATATATATATATATATAGAATAAATATGAAATTAAAAGAAATCGGGTCATTTTAAACTGCCAACTGATCTATCTGTATAATTCCTCTGGTGAAAAGATCTCGATCTTTGAAAAGCCTTAGCTTAAGGAAATAATTATACACATAATGTTATTACAGAATATACCTTGCATTGAACAATCGAAGTTTGAAATAAATTTGGACATTCGTGCACGTTTATTACTCTTCGTCCATCTATCTGTAGATGTTGGTCTCGGCAAAAGATAAAACTCTCAATCAAATTTAAGATATCCCAATCACTGATGCGTACAATACTGCTGTGCGGTTACGAGACCTGGCCCTTGCGCAAACAAGATCTTTACGCACTTGAGGTGTTTAACATGTACTGCCCTCGGTACATCATTTACATCTGTCTCTTCGACCATATCGCAAACCGCACCATACATGCAACATACAATACTACCAGCATCAGAGATTCTTCTCAAAAGGATACTTCGCTTGTTTGTCCACGTTTTTCGACGCCTCGAGGGAGAATGTATCCACAAGTGGGTAGCCCTAATCGTACGGGCCTGATAGAACCGCAGAAGCTGCCAGCTGAAGACCTAGATAGAAACAGTGAGGGCAGACTGGAGCTGGTGGCTGGCATACGCGTTTTTGTTGTTCGACGGTTGAACGGGGAATGGCTGAAAAATGTCAAGGATTCAACTGCCGATTGGCGATGGTGGACCGCCTTAATGCAAGATGCGGTGAACTCATTTGCGGTTGGTTCAACCCACCCCGTACAATCCCGTTACAGTTACAATATAACTCCATGTCGGTGTCATAGTTTTTAATCGCGGGTAAATGTGGCTCGATATAGGAACGTGCAGACAATAGCACAGTACACGAAAGAAAGTGCAATCTTGCTCTTTTAAATTCATTTTTTGGTAAGGGTTACCCAACAGGGTTATAGATAAACTAACTCCTTCCCAAAGTAAGAAGCAACTCCTGATATAGTGGGCCTCTTAGAGCTTAAAATAAACAAAATAGCACAGCCTGACAGAAAAAATACATCACCGTCTGAATGGCCACGTCTCCATGAGACTGATTGTCGAGGACATTTATGGTTTGTTCGTTTTACGGCATATCATCCATCTATCGGTTAGTTAATGCTGAATAAATGTGTTCAATTAAATCTTAGAGTAAGATAATACCTTTATATGTTTGTTAAAAAAAAAACAATTAAATTACATTTTTTAAGAATAGTCAATTTTATTTGATGAGTACTATTATTTGGGTCGGATTTGTGTTTATTAAAACAGATTATATAGTTTTTTCAAGTTATTGAGGTCTGATACTGGACTATTATGATTGGTATTTTAAAAGATACATTTATCTGCGTCTAATTGATAGAGTCAAGGGTATGTCAGCGGCACAAAATGCCACCATTGGAATTATGTAAGAATCTGGCAATAGTACAGAGGAACTAATTCATAATATATTATCTTATATGATAAGAGTTAATCAACGTTTGTTCTCTTAAAACTTTTACCATTTATAGTGTAATGGCATACTACATGCTAATATATGCCTTACTTCTGTGATCAGTTTTGTTTTAAGAAAACATATGTTATACCTTATTAGTTATAATTTCTAATTAACTGAAAAGGTCACTTTTCGGTATTAGCTATGTATTTAACTGATTCCCTCTCATTATATGTTATTTTTCCGTGAGAATTAAAAAAAAGAGTGTATCTGTATTCAGCGCGGCCATCTAAATACAGATGTGCGCTTGTATACACCGTCATCACGTATGCAAATTAGATCGCAGAATTATACGTCGCTATACTTCTTCATAAGCATCATAAACAATGATAATTTTCCCGCACAAAAGTCGAATGTAGGACTCTTCATCTGCTATTATCAAGATAAGAATACGACATTGATAGAGCGGTTATTTGAAACCAAGGCAACGGCAAGAAATAAAAGTCGGCATCGTTATCTTCGATCGAATTGCTAATTGCAATAATGTTTATTTGGCTGTTTGTCGATCCAAAACACTCGGGAGGAATCCATCAACTCAGCATGAAATCAGCTTACCAATTTCGAAGTCAAATCACGCAATTGTCTGCAGGCAACGATAACTCTCAAGTTTAGGTCTGCAAATAAATATACTGGGAATATACTAGCTAACAATGCCAATTCTTCCATTGATAATGACGGTTTCATGTAAGTGAGTCTACAATCAGTTTTTCATCGAACTCGACTGGATCTTTCCACTGTTTAGCCATCTTCAAGAGTCGCATTTGTACTTCAAAATGTTAAAGCTTCTACACGTCTTTTTTTACTTATATTAATCTTTTTACTTATATTATATATAATATATTATATATCCATACTTTTACTTATATTCATCCTTACTGAGACGTAAGTGTTATTGGATTTATAGGTCCAGTCTAAGTAGGGGAGTTGTGCAACACGATGTGTGTTTATATCACATTTAAATGTGTGCATGTTGGTAGAGTCGGGGAACTAAAACAGCCGAAAAAAAGTCGGTAGCCGATTCAAGAGAATAACATAGGAGGAATGTTGGACATCATTAAACAGCTACATCGCTTGAACAATATTTTGTCTGAAATGAAAAAAATTATGTAACATTATTGGAGCAAATAAAAAAATTAAATGTTTCTTCATACCGAACAAGAAAGAATAACATTTACGAATTATCCAATAGAAGTCAAACGTTGAAGATGATAGTAATTTTCAAAATACGCTATTCTGGGCGTTATCAATAACTTTGTTTACGACCCAAGTTTATCCACAAAAGACACATGAATCAGATAAGAGAAAAGATATTCAGATGCAATCGAGAATAATACTCCGGAGGACAATCTACTAGATGCCGTTTTCGACGTATTTGTGATAACAATCCCGCAAATATCAAAAAGGAAACAAACATTTACGGACTTGAAAAAGAGTTAAGAGCATTTTTCGTTAACTTTAGACAACCTGGTATCTCTCGCTTCCCTTATTTTATCATTTTGTCTTCACATTCTATTAGCGATGTTTCTGACAAAGGGGGAATAATTGTTGTTTTCGAGGTCGGAATCTATTCATGTAAAACTTATCGTTGGCAAGTTGTTGACTGTTAAGTAGTATACCTCTTCTAGCTCATTGCATTAAGTGCCTTAATGCCTTGTATGGAGTTATTTCTATATTAAAAAAAAAACCTTAATAGAAAACGTGTTCACTCTATACCGAGCAGGACTAAAACTGAAGTGTTATAATTTCATAGTGATTTACCATATTCTGTGATTAAATTGACTCTCTTAGCAATCATGTATAGAGGAACCAACAACTAAAAACGAGCAGTGTTTCTCTTACACACTATTCTATACTTCTGTAAATACACACTCTCGTAAATATACCACCGTGTTGTCTTATTTATTATCGGTACTACAACGTTACAACATAAATCATTCCTTAAAGGCCCCCTAGATAGTATGATTACAATTTGAATTAACATTATCAGTAATAAAAAATGATATCAAATAATATGGGTCTCAATAAATATATATGTATCTACATAGTCTGGAGTCTAATTAGATATTCGTACTTCCTATTATATGACAGAGAATTAAAATAATATCAGATGATGGAATGAGTTGGTAATTTCTTCTTAATACAGATGTTGGTCGCTTCCATTTTGTTTTTTATATCGTTCCATTAGGTGCATCTCTCGTATGAAACACTTCTGTTAAGTTATAAAAACAATCATAATTGCGGCAGTTCTAATTCTGTGGAAACAGAACGAGCGACGCGCCGTCTTGTCTCAAACTCAACTGAAATAATGACTAACTTCAACTGATTTGATTTCAGGTTCGTAATTATTTTCGATTTACATCGAATGAGATATTTTATCATCGACGTTTGATGGGTGAATTGAAATAAATTACTGAAATCATTATATTTTTTCCCAAATCAGAAACAAAAGTATTTTTTAAATAAAGTATAAATAAAAGTAGCAGACTGTCCGAAAAGTTTGTGCCGATTTTTAGTAGTTTATTATTCAACGCTCCATATTTAAAAAAACAATTTTTTTAACATGGTTCACCCCAAACAAGGCAGGCCGCCACTGTAGACGTAAGGGGCTACTGAGAAAAAAGAAGAGGGGAGAAGGTGGGGGGTCACCCTAAATTGGGATCTGTGCAGCGAGATGTCTGTTTACATTAGTTTTAAATTTCTGCATGTCAGTACTGTCGGGGAAACAGGGGGCAGGGAGGGAGTTCCAGAGGTCAGCAGCACGAGGAAAGAAGCTATTTGAGTAGAAGGGTCTCCGACATTTGGGGGCCTCCACAGTGAATGAATGAGATTTAGTTGATTGTCGAGTTAGTCTAGAGAATTTACGTCGAGGGGGCACCAGAGTAGCCAATTATTCGGAGCATAATCCATTGAAGTATTTGTAAAACAACCATAAGGATGCTACATTGCGGCGATGGGACAGGGACTGGAGCTTGGTTGACAGTGTGGGACCTATTAAGTTGGCGACTCTTTTTTGGACCTTGTCAAAGAGGGAGAGACTAGTAGATGATGCACCAGTCCAGATGTGGCAACAATACTCCATGCATGGACGGATGGTGGCTTTGTAGAGATACAGGATAATGTCAGGTGTGAGGAGTTGACTAGCACGGTAGAGGGAGCCAACATTCTTTGCAGCAGCCTTGTCAATGTCTTCAATGTATTTGTTCCAATGCATGTTACCTGTGAAGGTTAGTCCGAAGAGTTTGAATGATGAACTCTCAGGTAGGGTGTTATTTGCCATCTATATTATACTTACATTGCTGTTTATGTGATAGTTTCACTTACTGATCGTATCTTAAGCTTCATACACCTGCATCCTAGGCATACTAATTTTGCTGATATTCTGTCGACACACCACCGCACGGACACCAATATTCAACTTTTATTAAGGTTTCCTTAAACGGAGAAGAACAGTCACGAAGACAAGTTATTTACGTATGTGTTTGTGTGATGGAGACAGATATTTAGACAGCTAAATAGACGGATTGTTCGTCTTGATGCATAAGCCACAACGCGTACGTTACCCTTATTGGGGACATTTGATAGCCAGGTCTTCTCTGATTTAACTTCCGTAGTCGAAGCCCACGACGTTTCGTTATTTCCTCTCTGGGAGCTCAGTCCTTTAAAAAAGATTACCCAAGCTCTTATATTTCAATAAGGACTTAAACATGTAAATATAAATTCCGAAAAAAAAACAAAAACAATTTTTATTTAAATTAAGTACAAATACAATAAAAAATGACAAAAATTAAAAAAATAAAAACAACAACGATGCATCTAAATAATGAATAAATAAATAGGTTCCCAGTTTTTCTTTAAGAAACAAAGAATGTGCAGCGACGAACATACTGCACTTGCACCTGCTCAATGTAAATACCCTCGACTAAGCAGAAAAGCAGAAGAATTCTACACCTTTACTGTAGAGGTGGTCTTCTTATCCACGGAGCGCTTGTGTGTTTTTCTTTGACTATACAAACATACCGAATTTTAAATGTAAAGAAAAAAACATATTCTTGTAAAACCTTTCACTTAAGTTATCTCTTATTAACCTTACCCTTTTCATAGTAGCTCCTTACGTCTAAATGGAAATATGCGTTGCAAAGGTTTAATAAACGTTAAGAAATACAGAATAATCAGATATGCGATTAACATATATCCCAGTTATATAAATTAGCAAATGGTACATCTGAAATTTAAAAACAACGCAACAGAAAAATATGCCTCAAACAGATTTTAGACAAACGAATTGAAACTTTCGGACCAGCAAAGGCTCGCAGATCAATTTTACACCATGAAAAGCTAAAATACTGATCATTCGTGAAGCTGTGTGCTGATTCCCCGTATTCAAAATGCATTTTTAGCACCCCAAAGCCAATTCACTCGTTTGATCCGATCGTGCAGCATTCAAAAAAATAGAAATTAATCATTACACACAGCAGAGTAAGATCCACTAAAAGTTACCACACGATATTTATCTCAGTTGAATTCAAGTCTTTTCTGTCGCTAGGTGAAGCTAATGACGTTTCTCGACTCACACACACATCTCGTTATACACAGGTACACACTAGTAAATGCCTCACTCACATATTATGATAAAATGAGAATGATTATATAGCAATAAATTCAACTTTACACATTCACAGCCATCTACTTCTATATTCCGCATCAATTTTCAGCAAACAAGACCAATATTATCACATACGCAAAATGGGAGATGACGGTTGTTAAGTGGATATCGACACGGACTGAAGACCTGAGTGTTCCAAGTTCGAATCCAGTTGGTTCCACAGTACCACTTTCACTTAGGAATGTTAGCAGCCTTTTCGTGGTCCTTACCGTAAGTACCCGATGTCTTTTCAGAAAGATTTCGAACTTGAAAAACATCTGGGGAACTAATGCGAACACCAGAATCATCTGATTGACACGAAAGAAGAAGCACATACAAACATCCTCTTTTATCAAAGATTGTCATTGTGAGTGAGAAGCAAATCAAAGTTTTCGACTGATCATTGCAAGCATATAATCATGCATACTAACAGATAAATAACCACGACTAACCCAACTAGTAAACAAAATCCCACCACATAATTGTAGACGTTTTTAGATGCCGGAAAAATGTCTGCTCCAAAAGCTTTTCGGATCCCATGCTTTTGTAAATCTCACTCACTCTCTCTCTCTCTCTTTCTCTCCTTACTATCTCTCTCTCTCTGCTCACTGCCCCCCCCCCCAACAGCACAAACATGCACACATGTAAATGTAACGTCAACATATATTATTGATAAAACTCTCCACTTAGGAGTCCATACATACATCTGGCTCCTAATCACAGTATCCTCTTAACGTCTCGGTGGTAATGTATTGTTTGGTAGGAATAACAATGAAAAATTATACAATATATAAATAAAACGATTTACACTACATTTCAATTAAATACATATATCTAAATATGAATGCTTCAGTTGCCATGATGAGAAAGAGGGGCAGTGATTTACAAAGAAAATGGTACAGTGACCCAGCTCTTGTCTAATTTGACGTATAATTAACGCACCGTAAGAAAACCTTACTACAAATTTTGGAAGTGCATTTCAATGTCCAGAGACCCTAATCGAGAAAGAGAAACGGACTGTTCCAACTGCTGCCCCATAGGAAGTATTACAGCCTACTTCTGGTCCGGATTATAGAGTATAACCGAAGTAATAGCAAATAGATATGTATAGCGTAGTATTGCACACCAGAGATGGTTAATCATCCACAAGTCGATTCTTCTTATACAAGGCCCCAAACAGTTGCTAATCTTATAGGCCCCTCACTATCAACCAAGCTCCAGCCTCTGCCCCATTGCTACACTTTTGCATCTCTGTGTTTGTTTTATAAGTACATCAATTGAATGTGTTCCGATGAACTGGCTTCGTGCCCCCCTCAACGTAATTACACCCGGCACACTCGATAATCGGTTGAGTCACATCCATTCAATGTGGCTGTCACCAGATTCCGGAATGCTTCTTACTCTAATAACTTTTTACCTAGAGTTTCCAACCTTTGGAAATCTATCTCCTGCTCCCTGTTTCCCTGAGTCTTCCGACATGCAGGAATGTACGTGAAACGTGAACAAATATCTCACTGTACAACTACTCACTTAGGATGGTCCCTTTAATTACTGGCCTCTAATCCCTTGAGTCTGGGTTGCAACGTGATTTTTTGGGTTGAATCAAAGGTAATAAGAAGAAAATAAGAGGTTAACTGAAGAAGATCACGTGAAAACAACCGCTAATAAAGACATGAAAGAAAACATGTGAGTACAGTGTGTGCACTCTTTTTATCATCATGAGCAGCAAAAACAATTCTGATGACATGCATCTGTGTTTTTTTAGTCTTGTTCATGACTCTTGAAATTGGAAATAGCAAAAAAAAAGTTATCACGCTATTAATTATCCTCGAAGCTTTCTAATTTTGAAGAATGGTTTATACGTGTATTTAATTAAATTAAATAAATCCCGATTTAAATGAAACTCACATATTATATACATACACACATAAATAAATATATATATACATATATATATATATATATATATATATATATATATATATATATATATATATATATATATATATAGTAAGTTATGAAAATATATTTATGGCAATTAAGCCACACAAAGGCTTTCGATTTCCATCCCCGTTGGGAATTACCATGCTAAAATGCATGGAGTTTGTGTTGCCGAGTGGGTTTATATATACACGTGGTGTCTCGTCTAGTAAGTTTACTAATCATATTATTTGTTATTCTTTTAGCCAATAGTTGTGTTTCTCACAAATTAACGGTCGGTTGATTTTACTTTCGAATTCCTATTCTATTGTTCTGTTTTCTATAGGGCGCGCATTCTCGTTTCTTTGTTCTATCGAGATATTAGATGACCTTGGGAACAATGGTGAAGCATTTTTTGGTCATTTTTTTAACGGATGGTGTACACTAGTATGATCAAAATAAGAGTTATTTTATTTGTTCACCGCCTCTCCAGGTAGTTAGACACAAAGTCATGGATTCTGTTTTTATAGAAGCGTTTCTGAGCAACGGACTGAATTTGAACCCGGCACAACCAGGCCCTCAGTCTGTGTCGTTAGCAATATAGCAAGCGTGCCATCTAAATCCCCGTTTGTGCATTCCACTAATGATGAAGTTAACAACATAGTTTAGTTATATATCTAGCTGATATCTAGTCATTTCTTACGAGGGATGTACAATTGTATGATAATAATGATGGTCATATTAATCCTCTTTTTTCATTCCGTTACTCATGAAAAACTCATAGAATATTTTACTAATGTATCTAGATAAATAGCGAGTTGGAACAATGGCGAAGCATATTTTCTCTGTCATTTTTTACGGGGTATGTACAATTGTATGATAATAATGATGGTCATATTAATCCACTTTTTTCATTTCGTTACTCATGAAAAACTCATAGAATATTTTACTAATGTATCTAGATAAATCGCCAGTGGGAACAATAGCGAAGCATATTTGTTTCTGTTATCTTTTTAAGATGAGCGTACAATTGTATCATCATGAAAGTTTAATTAATGCACTTTTTTTTATTCTGTCAATGATGAAGATACTACAGGATGTTTTAGTAATATATCTAAATAAATATATAGAGAGAGAACAATGGCGAAGCATGTTTATTTCTGTCATTTGTTAAAGGTGTACGATAGTATGATCATGATGATAGTTTTATATATCCAAGATTATTTCCTTCCGTTGATGATGAAGGTGACACAGAGTATTTTAGTAATATATCTAGATAATTAATGAGCGCAAACAATGGCGAAGCATATTTATTTTGTAATTTTTTTACCGGGGAATACAATTGTATGATGAAGATAATAGTTATATTAATCAACGTTTTCTTTTTATTCTGTTAATCATGAAGATGGTATAGAATATTTTAGTAATATATCTAGATAAACAACGAGTGCTAACACAGGCGGAGCATAATGGATTTCGACATTTGTCACGAATTGTCATGAATATATTTATATAAATCCATGTTAATCATTCGCTCCGTTAATGATGAAGATAACACGTAATATTTAAGTAATATAACTTTATAAATAGCGAGTGCAAACAACGGCGGAGCATAATATATATCTTTCCGACATGTTTTACGGAGCTTGTACACTATTATTATTATTATCAAAATAGGATTAGTATTAGACCACGTTTATCTTTTTATCTGAAAATGTTGAAGATAACAACGAACCAAGAAATGCACAGCAGTTTCAACTAAGCACCAGTTTAAAGCAATCGTTTTAAAAGGGTTTCCATTTAATAACGCTCCGCCGTTAAACACTGAACGAATTTGTGAATTGCTACCATGATAGTACATGGATTCCTCATTTTGATCACTTAGGTTAATGAGAACCTCGCTGTCGCACCCTCCCTTCCCCCTGCATATTGCAGCGTTCTCGCGCTGAAGAAAAGACGGCTTCGCAGATGTGAGGAGATATTCTGGATAATCAGTGAAAGCGGTTGACGTCTTCGGCTTGAGAACGCTACGTCTACACCGTTTAACATTGATGGGTTCCGCCTAGCATGCGCGACTTTTCATTTCCAATTTCTTCTTAAAGAAGTAAATGCTGTCAAAATCGCTCCTAAATTGAGATGGGTTTTGATAGCGCTCAAAGACATTGTTTATAATCTGATTTAGAAGATTTCGTTGGCTGTCAGCCATATTGAGAATTGCACATGATTAAAAAGTTGCCCCCCTTTTCCGTATATATATATATATATATATTTATATATATATATATATATATATATATATATATATATATATATATGTGTGTGTATATATATATATGTGTGTGTGTGTGTGTTTTATTTTGATTTCTGACTTTTAAATAGAATGAGACGATGACTCACTTCAGTGTTGTACTGAACTAACTGTACACATTTATCTATGACTTAACTTTCCGTGTAAACACATACGTTTACGCAGGCAAAGCTATTACACATCTCAATCTCTCTCTTTATATATAAAGAGACATATTTATTTCGTACTTGTACACACATAGAATGAAAGAATCATTGGATTTTCAGAATTCTCAGCTTGTTTCGGCTTGAATTTTGAATTCCTCTGCGATTTATAATTTATTACCGGTCGATTTTTACTTGAAGATCGGCCAGTAAGCGGACGGTGACAAGAGAATTGCTTATCTGTTCAGACCAATCGTTGGAGATATCGTTGACCCGGATCGTTCCAACCACATCCGTATAAAATCTCCGACGGAAGCTTTTCGACGCGGATGATATAATGTCTGTTAGTTTTTTTATGAATTATTATTATTATTATGATTATTATTGTTATTATATTTTGCCATTGTGTTCTCTTTAAACGCTTCTAGATCATTAGATAGCGTATCTTTTCTGCAATTTCCATCGGTACGTTGGAATTACCAAACGGCTAAAACGCTTAAAAGAAAAAAAAGGAAACCCACTTAAAACAGATTATAATGAAGATTGACATCGAAGAAAGCGAATTAGAGAGTGGAAGCCTAAACTAAATGTGACGACACCAATGAATATACCTGAAGAAGAAATAAGAAAAAATACATTGAAATACGAACAAAAGGAAATATAAAAAAATAGGTAGAATTCTCAACAGCAAACAGACATCCTCAAATGAAAAGGAAAGGGGATAGGATACACGTAAACACGACTGATATTAAAAACAAAATGTATATAACCAGGCTGCATATCAAATAGCTTAACAAACTATACAATCAGACACTTACACTCTAACGCCCCTTTAAGAAAATGTCCCGAAGAGAATATATCTCGTGGATTCATCTTTTACGTCGTGATGTCATCTACAAGAAAAAAATACCAAATATTTAAGATTAAAGAGTGAAAATATCCATGAAAAAAAGACGAATATCATCATTATTTTATTTAAATTAAAATACGTGTTTTTATGATGATACTTGCTGGGAAATATATCCACAAAGTAAGTAAGCAAATTCATTACAATATTGTTGGCTTTCGTACATTTTCTGTCTTCTTTTTGTTTTTATTAAATGTATTTATGTGTTCAATAATACATGAACTGAATTATTGTTCCCATTAGATTATATTGGAATTTTTTTGTATATTTAAATTATTATTTTAAAAAATTGCATAACTATAATAGGGATATCTGTCGGTTAAAAAGCATTTACACCTCTCTTAGCGTGAAGTGTGGCACAAGGCCGAAAGGTAAGAATAATAGACCAACACACACAAGAAGGGTAGCACATAATGCCTCCGCAAAAAATGAATGCGCAGCCTCATCGACATTCTCCGGTAAGTGCGCCTCAGGCGGTTAGCCATTATTTAACCCCTTTTTAAAGAGTTGGTATAAAGACTAAGAGGTGCAACTACTAGTACTACATAGAACATATACCTCATCTCGCTTAATATTTCTGAAAAAGTCGTCGTAATATTGCATTAGTGATTATTGATGGGTTTGTATAAAATGTTAATGTAAAAAGAATATACAACTTGAGCCATTCTTTCAAGCTTCGTATCTAAGTTTAGGTAAAGTTTAGAAAACATCTCAGGTCATCTACAGGTCTTTCGATGGCGCTCTCGTATTAAAGACAACTTATTCTGAAATATTCTCTATTTGATGCGTTATTCTCTTTTTTGTCCTTATCTTTCCGTTTTTGCCCGGAGATGGGGCATCCTACCGGATGTCAGACATTCACCGGCAATTATAGATACTCGAGCCTAGTGATATTCTAAAAATTCTAACCGCCCCCTATAAGTGCACTTGTTTTTATTTCTCTTGCACTCGGTTCACCGGGTATACTCGCCAGATAGCTTTTAAAATTATTTTTCATTAGTTCTGTTGCTCCTATAATTACTGGTATGATAGAAATTTTCCTAAGATTCCAGTTACTTTTCATGTCGTACATAAGCGTGGCCGTCGAGAGTTAACAAGGCAGAGTAACTAAGTTATTGCCCCCTCTGACGTCATTGTGGTTGGTTAACTTAATTTCGCGCCTTTTTAAATTTCATTTCATAATTTACAATGTTTTTGGATTTCCAAAAGAGAAAGAATTACGGCAAATATTGATACACGCAAGTAAGTTTTAATTTTTTTTTTTAATTATGTAAAAAATCAAAAGACTGAATTACTTATTCATTATTTGATAAAAAAGTAGTGTATAGCCAATAATTATTGTTTCCATTTTTTTAACTACTTTTTTCGATGTCTTATTAAGTGTAGTATATTTTATCTTTTCTCTGTACTTTTGTAGATTAAATAAATGAAATAATAACGGCATATGTAATCAATATTTTCACACGAAAAATATAGATTAAACAATGTGTTATTCAATGACAATATCGTAAATTAACAAAATTAATTTTTCTCCGAGTTATAATAATTTAATTAACACAGTTATGGGGCATTTTTCGTAATATATACGAAATTTTTAAGAAAAAAATATGTTAAACATATACAGATCTTTACTTTAATTAAACAAAATCATGTATTTTTTTTATATATAAAAATATACCTTTAGTAATGGTGTATTTTGTTTAAAGAAAATAATACATTTTCACTGATTTAAAAAATATAGGTTCATTTACGGCATTTCGAACAATTTGGAACAATGTTATTTAAATAAATAGTAAATAACATGAAATATGTTATGAAATTATATTTTTTGTTAAACTATTGATTAAACAATGCTTTATTGAAAGATAATATCGTTAATTAACGAAATTCATTTTTGTTCGAGGTGTAATGATTGTATTAACACAGTTTAGGCGGATTGTTCGTAATATATACGTAATAATTATTTTTTTTATTTTAAACATATACAGACTTTAATTTTCATTAAAAACATGCTAATCCTCTTTGTTCATGTTGACTCTTGTCATGAGGGTCACCATATTAAAAACATAGAATTATTATCTACAGTTCCTCCAATTATATACTGAACAATTTTTGTGATATGAAAAATGATCACATCAGTAAGAAAAAGCTAAACAGAAAAAGAAAATTAGAAACATTCTACTAAATATTTTCTATAAGTTTGACTTTAAAAAATAATTTTGCACTAGTAAAAAATATTGTTTGTTTGTATTTACATTATTTGTTTGAATTTAATTTGTTTTATTTTTTTTAATTCATCGTTTGTTTTCATTTTTAAAACTAACTTATTGTTTGTTTTTATTATTGTATATTTGCATTTTTAACATTATTCATCGTTTGTTTTAATTTGTTAGTTTATTTAATTATTTATTCCCGAAATTCATAATTCAGTTTTTTGTAGTATTTGATCGTGAATTATTATTTTCTTTAACTGTATATTGAATAAAGGTCAGTTTCTGTATAAATCGAATCGTGTTCCTTTCTTTTCTGTTTTTACATGTAATTTTTAAAGTTTTCTAATGCTTTGTTTTAAATATTTACAATATCGTATGGTCAACATGTTTTGATATTTTGGATAACATTTTTTTATTTACAGGAATTAATACATTTGCACCAAGCTTTCTAATAAAGTAATGAGTGTATTATATTCCGTGATCATTACTTAATAAATAATGAACATTTCATACAAATTGGTTGATTTCCTGAATGTTGATGGATTATTTAGTGAATGGAGAAGTCGAAATGTTTTGATATTTGTGATAACTGTTTTTTGTTTACAGGAAATAATACATTTGCATCAAGCTTTCTAATAAAGTAATACATTTATTATATTCCTTGATCATAAATTAATAAATACTGAAAATGCCATTAAAATTAGTTGATTTCCTGAATTTTGATGGATTATTCAGTGAATGGAGAAGTCGAAATGTTTTGATATTTTGGATAACTGTTTTTGTTTACATGAAAATAATACATTTGCAACAAGTTCTCTAATAAAGTAATACATTTATTATATTCCTTGATCATAAATTAATAAATACTGAAGATGCCATTAAAATTAGTTGATTTCCTGAATTTTGATGGATTATTTAGTGAATGGAGAAGTCGAAATGTTTTGATATTGTGGATAACTGTTTTTGTTTACAGGAAATAATACATTTGCAACAAGTCTCTAATAAAGTAATACATTTATTATATTCCTTGATCATTAATTAATAAATACTGAAAATGCCATTAAAATTAGTTGATTTCCTGAATTTTGATGGATTATTTAGTGAATAGAGAAGTCGAAATATTTTGATATTTTGGATAACTGTTTTTGTTTACAGGAAATAATACATTTGCAACAAGTTCTCTAATAAAGTAATACATTTATTATATTCCGTGATGATTAATGAATAAATACTGAAAATGTCATTAAAATTAGTTGATTTCCTGAATTTTGATGGATTATTTAGTGAATCGAGAAGTCGAAATGCCTTCTTATTATTATTACGACGGCCATTGTTTGACACAGAATGCCACGACGTCATTTTCGAGCCAACATGCCTGTATAACTCTCGGTGGCCACGCCATAAGACCTTGGTATTTCGTAATCTTTTCCCTTTCTACTCTGTTTAATCTTGCATCATTATGGACACTGATTTCAGCTTGGGTTGTTACTTTCTTCTGTTTACCCCATATTACAATGACAGGTGTAACGGCTCCGTTTTCTAGATATGTAGCTGTAGAGATTGCATAGTCATAGTTATCATTATGAGGGTTAATGTTTTATAGAAACAAACTTAAAACAAATTGCAATATATTTTAATTGGTTTGATTTTATTATTTGTTCATTAATATTTGAAGAAAAAAAGCAAATAATATGTTAATTTATATCGAACTGATCCTTGAAGAGTATCGTTAACGATGTCTCTGAGCATACATTAATACACATGCTATTGTCTCTACGACGTACGCGCTTGAAAATCAGTATGAATGATCGCCTAACGATGCATCGTTACTTATTGAAGGTCATTTTGTTTTAAGTTATTTCCATAAAAGAATGTTGATCTAATGGATTTTTAAATCTGATGTATATCAGTGTAAATACATAGATATATTACAGATTATTAAAACGGTGTTAAACTGTATGATCTAACAGATACTTAATAATTCAATATGTGATCTAACGAAATGTTTACCATAACCTTAAATAACTAAATCCAACCCTAACCATAACAAACTGACACTAACCATTACAACATGTTTGGCTTAAATTAAGGGTTAGGCCTTATATGTAGATATCATATTAAAATGAAAACAAATCGGTAAATCACATCATTCGGTAGAAATAAAGTCGATTATAAAAATTGAGAAAAATTGGATAATTATCCTACTTTCTCAGGTGGCCGTAACTTTACAAAATAAACCCTTTTCGAATCTTATATCTTCATCATTTAAGATTCGCACAGTTTATGATTAAACAATTTTTTTTCTAATGATACTCCTGTCCTTTCACTAGAAATATATATTTCAATATTACTCACAAACAAGACCAGTCGTCTATCTTGTACCTAGCTACAACTTTTGGCTAAGATCAAAGTGTAGTATCTGTTCCGATGGATACTGCACCCCATAGACTGGTATTGTCTTGGCCTTCGGGGCTTGATTTACGCCGGTCTATGGGTCTGTCCTGTGCAGTTCTAGGAGGTCCCCCCTCCCAGGCTTCGCCTCCCCTCTTTGGGGAGGAGTAAGTTTATTGCTTACTGCCTGAGGCGCCCCTACCGGGTAATGCCGACAGGGCTGCCTAGGCAATTTTTAAACCCCACTTTCCCGACCCGACCTTGGGTCACATCTTACTTGTGGGAGTAAGATAAAAACTGGCCTTGTGCCTAACTCCTGGAGAGGAGTAAATAAATACAACTACGGTGTTATTGCACCAGTGTTGGATCCATGGGCGATTTAAACATGTACTTAAAATAAATGTGCTTCTATGTACGTAATGCACTTGCATCTCATCAACTTAAATACACACAGGCCACCCGGCTAGTAACAAAATCCCATCTCTTCCTCACAGAAGTCTCTAGATGCCAGATTTTGTTTTACTCGAATAGCTTGTTACATCAGATACCTGACCTTTCGAACACAATCCCTCCTTCTTTTCCCCCCAAGCGTAGAAACTTGCAGACCTTTAAAAGTAATCTGAACAAACATATTACGTTAGTCACTTTCACAGTAGCCTCTTACGTGTAGAACCATGTGCTGCCCCTCTCGACGACCTTCGACCCCAACGTTGTGTTTCCGTGGTCTTCTTTGTTTTCATCGCTTAGCCGTGTCGTCTATCCACTGACGAATCGTCGAGGGCACAGCACTGGTCCACAAGTTAATTATAAACGCAACACAACTCTCGAGAAAGAACACAAACACATATACGTTGTGTATAATTTTGTTTGAACTATGAGTGTGTGTGATCCGTAGCGTACTGTCGAGCCCTCCATCGTCGTTGCTAAAGTCGTCAGCTCATCTCATCGTTTTCCCGGTCCGATCTGCTCTCTCGGGAGTCTCGATCCTAACTATTCGTTTTCTCTCCGAAACCTAAACTCGTCAACTTTTGCCATAAACTTTACTGTCGTTAACTGTCGTAAAACTAACCTACCTTACTGTAGTCAGGTGTCGTAAAACACTGTCACTCCTAAAATGTCGTGTCCAGTGTTATTTTCTTAGTGACCTGTCCTGAACAATGGGAATTGACCACTCCTGCATTGTCTTTTGTCTCTTTCGATGAGTCATTTCCTATCCCGTATTTTCTTTTGTCTTTGTCGATTAGTCACTTCCTATCCTGTCGGTCTTCATTGTATCACACACGCGTAAGTTGCCATATGCCTTGTTTGGGGCGAAATACACTTTTCAAAGATACGGCTATAGATTACGTTATTCGGCAAGTCTGTACTAATATTCGTCCATCGAACATCACGATTTATATATATATATATATATATATATATATATATATATATATATAGATATATATATATATAAATAAATGTTTTGAGGTACAAAATTTATAGATACATTTAAAAAGAATACGCGGAAATCTCTCTAAGGCCTTTTCGACTATCATCTCGTCAGGAGAAAATCGATAGTTTGAATTAATAATAACGTCGAAAGAAAGAGCAAATGGGGAAATTGAGTGTGCCAAAATTAACGTTGAAGTGATTAAAATTCAATTTAATGATTTCGTTAAAAGTCGATTAAAAGGCACTACGTTAGGGGATAAACAAAAAAAAAAAAATATATATATATATATATATATATATATATATATATATATATATATATAATAAATATTTGTTATTGTTTATTATCTATGTACGCATACGTTTCGTCCTTTTTTTCAGATGTTGACTTAGAGATATTACTATTCACTACCGGTCATGCGATTGTTTATGTAAGTGTATACCATACTAATGTTATAAAGCTTTCTAACAAGATATTTGTAAAATGCTCATGTGCATTTTTATTAACACAGTTCACCCCAAACAAGACAGCCCGCCACTGTAGACGTGAGGGGCTACTGAGAAAAAAGGGTGAAGGTTTTTTTAGGGGGGGGGGAGTCAACCCAATTTAGGAGTCCATTATTGTATTTATAGGGAACACAAGCTAAACTAAATATACTTATGCATTTAATATATATTCTTCTTTTTTATTATGTTCATACCACCTTTGCATTACTTGTTTTGCCAACTCTGAGAGGAGACTACAAATTGTATGCCTGTAGTCGAATACTTAATTTCAAAAATAAACGTTCAAAATATATCTGTAATAATTAGTTAAATAAAGTATTTTTTAATAACTACTTTAAAACTGACTACACTCGAGTAAATTAATTATTATGTTTCAACTATATTCAACCCATTCAAAACAAATATACTTTACTTGGATATGGCAACTTTTAAGACAGGTAAATAATTTACAAGTGATATTATACAATAAACGTGTTGACGGAATCAATTTAATTGTTTATACGCCAGTCGTATATAAACATCTTTTTAAAATCTATATATTATTTACAAATATAATCTTATTTATGTTTTTATATTTTTATATATTTGATTACTAATAGAATAACTTTATTCTTTAAATTATTATTTATTTACTTTTATTTTATAAATAAATTACTCATTACATGTTCACTATTTGACAATTGTTTTTGTACTATATACATATATATATATATATATATATATATATATATATATATATATATATATATATATATATATATATAAAGTGGTGTACTAAAAGCGAACTTTTAGGAAAGGGAAAACCTATTGTGAAAAGTATACAGCTAAATATCCAGGATAGAGCAGGTAGATATATCCCAGCGACTTCCTCTGATGATATGATTTTGATCTTTGAAAAACCTGGCTTAAGGAAAATTTAACTTGAATAAATTACCTTTTTGCGGAATATACCTTTGCTCTGAGCAATTGAATTGAAATTTGATTTAGCTTTTGCTTTTCTAATTCCTTTCCATTCTTCTTCATATATATATATATATAAAATTTTCTTCATGTTGGCTACATTAACAACACTATTCTTTATGTGTCTGTGTTTTTCTTTAAGCACTCTTTATTTTATTTTTAATACATTAAGTTTTTTTTTTAAATAGATATTGGCAAATCGCCGGAATTGACAATAGACTAATCTATCTTAATTTCTACTTGGCCATGTTTCTACGAGCTGAAACCTAGCGAATTATTTCTCACTTTCATCGCCCTGTGGGGACAACAACTATTTCAGCCCGTTTCACGAAGCCATGCTCGTCAAATCAAAACGAAATAGAAAACAAATAAAACGAAATAGAAAACAAATATTTGATCCTTTGCCATCGAAAGTAAAACGATTTCGAAAAACTAAGGAAACAGAAGTTTTTAAAGTGTTTTGTTTATGAACAGTGAAAGGAACGGAACGACGCCAGATATATAATTTCATTAATTTTTAGATTCTTAGTTTCTTTCGTTGTTTTATTTTCTTATTCTAATATTTTTTTGTTTCACTTTTCTATTTTTAAAAGGCCGAAACACTGGCGTTATGAAATGACTTTCTATATAAATAAATCATACATGATAGAGAACTAACGCATCGTTTGATTTCTTCTATAAACAATTCCACTTTATATGTTGTTTTACTTTTTATACTAACGTTATTAATGTTTGGTGGTAATTTTGACGAATCCTCCGAGTTAATCTTAGGAAACAAACCGTTAGTTTCCTTGATATAGTTATACCCAAAATTCTGTCAAGCAAACAATCGGGTACTTACAAGAAGGGACAATGTGAATGTTGCCAAACTCCTTAAGTGTGGGAAATGAAATAAGAAAAAACCAAGAGATATTTTTTATATATTCATTAACGTTTCGTCTTTATTTTAAGACTTCCTCGGGATGATAATTTTAAGAAAAATGTCATGCAAGTACATCGAAATATTGGGTTGCCATGATGGGTTGATAAGGAAAAGTAGTAACCGTGGCTACTAAGAGCGCAGGACGAGGGTCCAGGATGCGAGAAGTCAGTAGTGACAAAGAGTGTGTATGGAGTGTCTTGTCATATTTAGGCTGGTGAATCTCTGTCTATTGGTTATTGATAATTTTCAGAAACGTATCTGTAATTCGATTGGCTCTACCGTTCCTTTATCTCTGCAACTTATCTCTCTCACAGATGGGGTGTTG
>OY744536.1:94302675-94320175 GCA_963556195.1 Sepiola atlantica | reverse complement strand
ATCACCTACTTGTTAAATCATATTTTCATGTCGCTAAACGTGTTCTTATATCGGCCAATCGGATCATCTTTTCCTTCTCCCATGTGTGTGCCTTTAAAATGAAATTGTATCGAAATCTTCATTTTTTATGAAGACGTTCGTTAATACCAACAAAACCGGACAAATCTGTTGTGTTTTTGTTTTTCTCATGCATCATTCCGTTTATAACCATTTTTTGTTCTTTTTTCGTTTTTTGGTTTTGTTTTCACCACTACTGGTTATAAACGGGACCTGTCAATGAAACACCGCTTCCCATTAAGATTTAAGAAATACGAAAACACCAATTCAATAAAAAAAATTAAACAAACACGTTCAGTCCATAAAAATATTCTTGCATCATGCTTTCCAACACTATATAGAACAATAAACCTGATAAATAATGTTATTCCCAAAAACGACAACAAACGGGCACACTAATTCCACAAACCAAACGGACAAACTATATAGCCACTCCCTTCGTATTTTTTCAGACCAGACATAACAATAACATTACAAAAAGAACAGAAAATACGAAAACGCCAATTCAATAAACAAAAATAAACAAACACGTTAAGTCGATAAAAACATATTTGAATCATCTCTTTCAGCTCTATATCGAACAATTAATCCGATACATAACTTTATTCCCAAAACGACAACAAAAAAGCACACTAGTTTCACAGGATCAAACGGTAAACTATATAGACACCACTTACGTATTTTTCAGGTAAAATAATAACATTACAAAAGAACAGATGAATAAATAAATGAATCAAACTTGCTAATAGATAAATAAATGATAAATAAAACTTGCTAGGGAATAAAATGAAGGCCTCCCTTTAGCCCTAGTTAATCACTATCCCACACTTGATTTTTTCGGGGACGCCCTCAGAGATGCACCGTTTTCCTGTCATTGTTGACGCCATTCCCTGTCGGGCGTGTCAACAATCATTTCAGCTTGCCAATGATTACACTGGACACGGAGATTTACTAAAGATGTCTTAATATGCCTTTTTGGATGAAACCGCGGTACATTGCTGAAATATGTAATATACAGTATCTAAATAAATTATATTAACTCTCTTATATGATCGAGCACTTCATTTGATTTCTTTTCATATACAACCTGACTCTCTCTCTCTCTCTCTCTCTCTATATATATATATATATATATATATATACATATATATATATATATATATATATATATATATATATATATATATATATATATATGGGAAAATTCATTTTTTAAGCATCTTTTGAATTTTAATATAAAGAGAGAGGCAAAATGCCTTCAAAGAAACCATGTGTTAGATGCAGATAATTTATTAAATTAAAACTCAAACTCAAAATATTCCATTACATTTCCTAAAATATTTCAAAATACCTTCCTTTTTAAAAATTTCATCTTGATTTTTTCAGCTAATATTTCGCTTGATAAAACAAGCTTCGACAGAGCTTAGACAAATAAAATGTATACACCATTTTTTTTCGTAATGTCCTTATTGGTCTTGTAGAAGTGTCTCGTCCGATGATGTGGACTAACGGTGCAAATGTCTGTTTTAAATAGAACTTGATCGCGCATGGTCGCTGATAGTTATAAATTTGGGAAAGTTAATTTTTTAAGCATCTTTTGAATTTTAATATAAAGATATAGGCAAAATGCCTTCAAAAGAAACCATGTGTTAGATGTAGATGAGTTATTAAATCAAAATCAAAATAAATATATATATATATTTTTTATATATATATATATATATGTATATATACGCTCGTATATATATACATTATTTATGCTACAATTATGCATATATACATATATATGTACATATATATATATAGTAATACACATATGTACATGATATATAGTAATACACACACATATATATATATATACATATTTACATAGGTGATATACTTATACAAATGAATATTGCTTAGATTTGCTCCCCATGTCTATGTTACTGAGACATCAACTAATTACTCACCTAGCTCGATTTTTGTACACACGAATTAACTATAGAACAAATGACTGTTTACCGCGGAAGCCAAAATATCTACTCGGACATATCAATATGATTTATTGGAAGAAGTCTAATGGGCCATTTGTTCTCTCTCCATTTTTATCGCCAATGCAATCAGTTTTAGCCGACATTTTCTAATGTCTATTGAGCATCATTAACTGACCAGTCAGCACGCATGCGTATATGAACCACGAACATCGCACATATTGATTAACGAAGCATGCATATATGAACCACGAACATCGCACATATGGATGAACGAATCATGCGTATATGAACCACGAACATCGCACATATGGATTAACGAAGCATGCGTATATGAACCACGTACATCGCACATATGGATGAACGAAGCAGACGTATATGCACCACGAACATCGCACATATGGATTAACGAAGCAGGCGTATATGAACCACGAACATCGCACATATGGATGAACGAAGCATGCGTATATGAACCACGAACATCGCACATATGGATGAACGAAGCAGACGTATATGAACCACGAACATCGCACATATGGATGAACGAAGCAGACGTATATGAACCACGAACATCGCACATATGGATTAACGAAGCAGACGTATATGAACCACGAACATCGCACATGTGGATTAACGAAGCAGGCGTATATGAACCACGAATATCGCACATATGGATTAACGAAGCATGCGTATATGAACCACGTACATCGCACATATGGATGAACGAAGCAGGCGTATATGAACCAGATGTTCTTGTTTTTTTCTCTTTTGCATCTCAATTACGGGTTTTACTCTTCTTGTATTCTTCTGTCGGTCACAGTTCGCTTTGAAATAAGATTTGCAGGTTAATTGTACACATAATATTTTCTTATTCGTAAAATGCGAGGATAAGTTCGGTCTGTATGTTTAAGGTTCAAATATATTGTTGTTGGTCTTTCATACGTCACTTAGAAATAAAATAGTATTATTTATTTATTTATTTTATTCATTTGTTTGTTATGCCTCCTTGAACATCTCCCCTTTAACTATCTTCTAAATTCAACTGTTAAAAAAATTTAAACTCTTAGTACAGTATCGATATCCAGATGAAATTCTGTTTAATATTTAATTTGATAACTCCCCAAAGTGCTCCCTCAATTTCGCCCTTCTACCACTTTCACTGGGTTCATCCTACCGCATCTTAAACTGATCAACGCTATTGCTCTTCTTTATCTGATCTGGTAACTTATTCCAAACACAGTACTTTGTGAGCAAAAAAAGTCAACTGGTTAACAGATCTAGTTTTTGAAACCTGCCTTGACAATAACCTTCCAGATCTAGGAGAAATACTAAAAAAAATGCTCACCATAGTTAGAAATGCACTTTATTATCTTGAAAGTTTCAATCATATCACCTCTCATTCTTCTCTCCAGCAAAGTAGTCAATCTTAATTTGTCCAATTTCTCTCCGTGACTGCACTCCTTTACTTTACTTATTAGTTTTGTCACATGGTTTACTTATTAGTTTTGTCACATGTTTTACTTATTAGTTTTGTCACATGTTTTACTTATTAGTTTTGTCACATGTTTTACTTATTAGTTTTGTCACATGTTTTACTTATTAGTTTTGTCACATGTTTTACTTATTAGTTTTGTCACATGTTTTACTTATTAGTTTTGCCACATGTTTTACTTATTAGTTTTGTAACATGTTTTACTTATTACTTTTGTCACCCTTCTTAGTTTGTTATTCTTTTGATTTTGAAATAAAATGTACATTACTTAAGTTTGAAATAGAAGTTTCGTTTCCCTAATCATTCTTCACTATATAATACCATATCTATTCGATCTCTAAAGTTTGAAATACAATTTTCTTTCGTTTGGCATGCTTAAGTTTCACATCGCATTCTAATTATTTTCCATTAAGTTTAAAATAGCATTTTTGTTGATCCGTTATTCTGCAGTTTAAACTCAAATCTTGAGTTCTCTTTCATGCTTAAGACTGAAGTACCATTTCCCTTTGTTTGTCATGGTTTCGTTAGGAATACCATGTCCCTTTCGTTAAGTTTTAAATAGCATTTTTTTTAAATTCTGTTTTGCGTAATTTTTAAATAGTATTTTTTGGAATCTATAAAGTTTTCACAGGACTTAGCATTTTCGCTGTTTTATAGTGATGTAGACTTAAAATAAAAATGTTCGTTCTATATGTATTTTACTCGTGCACCCTGCATAATTTAGTATAGCATTCCGTACCTTTAAATAATTAATTTGAAAATAGCATTTTCGTTATTCTGTCATGTTAAGATTTGAAATAGCATTTTGTTTAGTCTGCCATGCTTCTTTTTTAAATATTATTTTCTTTAAGCTGACATAATTCAATTTGAAACATGAAATATTATCTGCGTTCGTCTGTTATGCATACATTTTATATAACATTTTTGTTATTTGGTTATGATTTTGTTTCAATTAGCTTTTGTTGATCAATTCTAGAATAGAATCTCCGTTCGTCTTTGTGTTTTCCAGTATAGAATAGCATTTTCAGTTGTTTGTCATATCTGGATTTGAAATACTATTTTCGTCCGTCTGTCATGTTTACTTTTGTAATAACATGTTCAGTCGTCTGTCATGCATAAGTTTCAAATGTTATTTTCATTTCTCTGTCATGCTTAAATTTGTAATAGCATTTTCGTTCGTCTTAAATTCTTTACTTTGCAAAAGTATCTGCACTTGCATGCCATGCTCAATTTTTAACTAGTATTTTCGTTGGTCTATCATGCTTACGTTGAAAAAATTATTTTCGTTCAACTGTCATTCTTTATTATTAAATAGCTTTTTCCCCATGTAATCATTAAGACTGAAATACCATTTTCGTTCGTATGTCATGCTAAATTTTTAAATATCATTTTCATTCGTATGTCATGGTTAAGTATGAAATAGAATTTTCGTTCGTAAGTCATGCTTAAGTTGCAAATAGCATTTTTTTTCGTATGCCAAACTTAAGTTTAACATAGCATTTTCGTTCGTATGACCTGGTTATTTTTTAAATATCATTTTCGTTCGTATGTCTTGATTAAGTTTAAAATAGCATTTTCGTTCGTATGCCATGCTTAAGTTTAAAATAGCATTTTCGTTCGTATGACCTGCTTATTTTTTAAATAGCATTTTCGTTCGTATGTTATACTTAAGTTTCAAATATAATTTTCGTTCGTATGTCCTTCTTTAATTTCAAATAGCATTTTCGTTCGTATAGCATGCTTAAGTTTCAAATAAAATTTTAGTTCATTTGTTAAGCGTAAATTGAAATAGCATTTTTGTTCGTATGTTATGCTTAAGTTTTAAATAATGTTTTTGTTCGTATGGATTGCTTAAGTATGAAATCTCATTTTTGTTCGGATGTCCTCCTTAAGTTATGAATAGCATTTTCGGTCGTATGTCATCCTAAAGTTTAAAATAGCATTTTCGCTCGTTTGTTAATCGTAATTCGAAATTGCATTTTCGTTCGTCTGTCATTCCGAAGTTACAATAACATTTTATACCATGTCTCATAATTGTTTTGAAGATCATTTACATAATTGTGTCATTCTTTCAGTTGAATATCATTTAAGTTAGTCTTTCACGTAAAAGTAACACCATGTTTGGTAAAGCTGTCTACTAACGTTTGAAATAAGACGTTCACCAGTTTGTTTGGATTAAATTTGAAAAAAATGATCATCAACGTTAACCGCGCTGATGAAGCTGACGACACTTCAAAATAGCTTCGTCTTGTTAGTTGTTGTATTATTCATTAGACCGGAAATCACGAGTAATTACTGTGTCTGTGCATAAGCATTATGATTGGTCAGTTAAGACACGTTGTTTACGCAGCCAGATTTAGTGGGCTGAGACTTTCGACGATCGGATTGCACACCAGACGAGATGATTAGAATGTGGTACTTATCTCGGTGTCTTTTTATATTAACCCTTCGGCCTAAATTATGATTTTAAAACGCGTACACACGGTTTAGAGAATACCGATTTTCATATATATATATGTATATATATATATATATATATATATATATATATATATATATATGAAAATCGGCAAGATCATTCAAGCACGCATAAAATGTATTTAAGTGAAATATTTTGAAAATCACATATATATTCATATATATATATATATATATATATATATATATATATATATATATATATATATAGTGTGTGTCAGGTTGTATATCAAAAGAAATCAAATAACGTGCTCGATCATATAAGAGAGCTAATATAATTTATTTAGATATTGTATATTACATATTTCAGCAATGTACCGTGGTTCATCCAAAATGGCAGATTTAGACATCTTTAGTAAATCTCCGTGCCCAGTGGAATCATTGACAAGCTGAAACGATTTTAGTTGGCCCGACAGGGAATGGCGTCAACAATGACAGAAACACGGTGTATCTCTGAGGGGGTCGCCGAAAAAATCCGGTGTGATAACAATATTACATAACAATCTTACATAATGATAACAAAATTACATAACCCACCAATTATCCCTTTAAACCAAATACCTCTCTAAATAGATAGTAAAGTATTTCTTAATAACATATAATAACTAATCTCCCTAAGATCTCCCTAAACCCATAACAAAATTCCTATCTTTCTTCTTACGTACAAAATACCCCCCTCGTCCAAGATATATGTTAAACACACCATGGGCGCAACTACATAAACCCTGCCTATCCTGATACAACCTAGTCCTAACCCAGATAAAACATTCATTACTAAACACCCCACCCTTTACCACAGATAATCACATCATCTATACTAAAACTAACCCCATCCACAGGGATTTATACATTTATCAGCAGATACCCCATCTCCACTTGACCCTCTTATCACGGGAATACAAATACACCACAGAACGACAGTTTTCTTGACCCCTAACCCTCACCCCGCCCCGCTTCATACAATCCATATAATAGATTCTCAAATCACCCGCCCCCTGTATAAATGAAGATGAATGTACAGGCGTATGTATACGTCCGAATGTGTATACAAGCATGTGTGCGAGTGCGCGTGTGCATGTATAGGGTCATATTATTAATAAATATAAAATATAAAATAATATTAATAAAATAAATAAAAGATTAAATTAAAAACACAAAGAATAAAAAATTAAAAATATTAAATTAATAACCCCCGTACATAGGAGCGAAGATGTGTGTACATGCACGCATGTCCATATGCGTTCAGGTGTTGTGTATAGGCATGCTTGTGGTTCCATTCTCGTGTGTGTATATAGGTTTATTTGCCGGTGCGCATGGACGTAGGTACGAGTGGAATAAAATAACAAGATAAGGAATTTAATGAATTACACTAAATATAAATATAAATATTTATATTATTAACACATCATTAATAAAGAGACTAAACTTATACCCCTCAAACGGAACTAACAGATACCATCCATCATTCCGTTTATAACCATTTTTTGTTCTTTTTTGTTTTTTGTTTTCAACACTACTGGTTATAAACGGGACATATCAACGAAACACCGCTTTCCTCCCATTAAGATCTAGAAAATACGAATACATAAATTCAATAAACAAAAATAAACAAACACGTTAAGTCCATAAAAACATTATTGCATCATGCTTTCCAACACTATATCGAACAATTAATCCGATACATGAATTAATTCCCAGAAACGACAACAAAAAAGCTCCCTAATTCCACACACCAAACGACAAACTATATGGCCGCCCTTTTCGTATTTTTTCAGACTAGATATAACAAAAACATTACAAAAAGAACAGAAAATACGAAACACCAATTCAATAAACAAAAATAAACAAACACGTTAAGTCCATAAAAACATATTTGAATCATCTCTTTCAGCTCTATATTGAACAATTAATCCGATACATAATTTAATTCCCAAAAACGACAACAAAAAAACACACTAATTTCACAAACCCTAACGGCAAACTATATAGCTACCCCTTTCGTATTTGTTCAGGTATAACAATAACATTACAAAAAGAACAGATAAATAAATAAATAATAACTAAAACTTGCTAACAGATAAATAAATAAATAAAATGAAGGCCTCACTTAAGCCTGAAATAATCACTATCCCACACCGGATTTTTTCGGGGACCCCCTCAGACATACACCGTTTTTCTGTGATTGTTGACGCTATTCCCTGTCGAGCGTGACTACAATCGTTTCAGCTTGCCGATGATTCCACGAGGCACGGAGATTTACTAAAGATGTTTAAATCTGCCCTTTTTGATGAAACCGCGGTACATTGCTGAAATATGTAACATACAGTATCTAAATAAATTATATATATATATATATGTATATATATATATACATATGTATATATATATTTATACATATCTATATTTATATATATATATTTATATATATATATATTAATTTATATATATATATATATATATATATTTATATAAATATATTTATATACATATATATATATATAGTTATATATATTTATATATATATATTTATATATCTATTTATATTTATATATATATATTTATATTTATATATATATACATATGTATATATTCATATTTATATATATATATATATATATATATATATATATATATATATATATATATATATATGTTTATATATATACATATAGGTATTTATATATAGATTTATATTTATATTTATTACTGTTGCTGCTGCCACTGGCGCTATCGGTCTCACCAGCACTCATCATTCTTTTCTATTCGTTTGTTTGTTTAACTTAGTACACCCTAAACAAGGCAAGTTGCCACTGTAGACGTAATAAGCACTGAGAATTAGGGTGAACGTTTAGTAGGCCATCCATAATTGGGAGCTGTGCAGCGATATGCTTGTTCACATTTGTTTTAAATTCCTTTATGACGGTCAAGTCAGGCAAACAGGGAGTAAGGAGGGGCTGTCAAAGGCCGGAACTCCGATTAATAGAAGCTATTGGAGTAGAAATCTGTCCGGTATCTGCGGACGTCCACAGTAAATGGATGGGATTTAGCTGATTGTCGGATTAGTCGACTGTATATCCGTCGAGGCGGTCCAAAAGCAGCAGGTTCATTAGAGCAAATTCCATGAAGTACTTGTAAAACAAGCTACATTGCGGCGGTAGGAAAGGGGTTGGAGCTTATTGGATACTGAGGGATCTATCAGATTATAGACTCCTTTTTTTATAGCTAAAGGAATCGATAACAATAACACTTGTTTTTTTTTTTCGTTTTAATCGTTTGTAAAAATAAAGTTTAATTTTTGGTCGAATATTCTAAAGAGTATATAAACTTGTTAGTTGAAATTGACTTGAAATGAAAAGGCAGTCGAGGGAAACTTGCTGCACTCGAGTTTTGAATTACTAGAGTGTTTGAATTGATTAAAACCGATGCAATAGTGCATGTCTCTAAAATGGCTTCCCTTGTTCTGTCCTATAGTCTTCACGTTTCAGGACCGATTTTCTGATGAAGCTGGGGGACATTTTATTTCTTTCTACCTTGAAGTAGTATTTGCTTTCCTCTTTAAATCAAATTGGTTTATGTTTTGTTTAGAACGATTTCCATAAAGAGAGTTGGGAAAGAAGTATACATTTCGTTGTAAGTACCATATGTGTGAACATGTAATGTTTAGATGCGCTGATAAATGATAAAACAGTGAGTGTCGATCACTTACTGTTTCACCTTACCCCACTGCTCAGTCATTTTGAACGAAGATCAAGCCAAATTCATCTCCTTTGATTTCAGCAGTCTTTTTTGAGGTATGGCAGAATTTATTATCCGACGATGAAAAGTTACTAAAAAGGCGCGTACAAGGAAAACATGTGCGCCCACAATTGGAAATAAACTTTATAAACTTTGATGTGTTTTGTAATCATGACAAGTTATTTCGTGCATGTATTACACAAACTCGAAAAGAAACACTGATCCTTTTCTTAGCCAAAGTTAATATACGTAGAAAGGTAAACTAGTTATTTATATTGTAAGTAGAAAAAATTGACTTCAGTATAACCATAGTCTTTGATTTAATTCCAGGACAATGAAAATAGTAAACGCTCAAATAGAGCTGCTTTGAATCGAACCTGGTTCCCTGTATTCAAAACGCTTGTGCTTTATCCGACCAAATAATTACCACCATCAATATATATATATATATATATATATATATATATATATATATATATATATATATATATATATATATATATATATATATATATATATATATATATATATATCTTTCAGGCCCCTGAAAGATTCTTGGTCTGATGAGGTTGACTTTCTTGGAAAAGTGCAACCGAAACATGTATGCACATGTGCAACCAATAATGTTTGTATAAATAAAAATATATACTTATAAACAGCTCTACTAAGTATTGAGCACTTTTTATAAACACTTGAGTTTCTACGGATTTACATTTACAGAAACTAATACAATACATGTACGATATATATATATATATATATATATATATATATATAAAGATATTGACTCGTTCTATAGCGAACGGAATCGATTACGGAACAAAAGACAGGTCGTTTCCTGTGGAATGTTGTATGATTGACGTGTCCATTCCCCATTGTTCCCAAGTAATATCCAACGTTTGTCTTCATTACGCCTGCTTTTGGATTATACGAAACCAAGCTTTCAATATATCACTGTCGTAAACCCACGACTGTTATCTAATGTTAACAGATTACCTTAGGTGAGATAAGAACTTCTTGGTTATCTTACTGCAAGCATTTATGAATATTAATAGATAGCTTTTTTTACAGTTATTTGATCGAATACCAATACAAATCCAACCATGTGTCGAACACTGGTTTTCAGAGGATTTTTCAACGAAAATCTTCGTCAACATATTCATTTAGATACATCTATATTTATATATACATTTAGGTATATGTATGTGCATATACATTTGCATGTGCAAGATTTATTCCACAACTTTAAAACTGATCATTATGAATTTTTGAACACAGCTGTTAGCCGTAATGGGTGATAATGTGGGCTATATTTTTATAGTGAAATTTCGTTTCATACAAAGGCTTCAAAAGGTGATGGAAACACTTTGTGAAAATTTAGACACTTGTGATTTTGAAGAACATTTTAACAACATGTGATAGAACTCAAGTAATGCGACTATATACTACTATACATTCGCACATATATTTTATTTGTCTAGTTCAATTCGGACTACTGTTCTCATCTTGAGTGTAATTATCACAACGTTTCGACCGCTGTAACATTCGGCCCCTTTCAGACATATTCCGTCCAGATTCCCGAGTTCGACAGAAATATTCCTGAGTTCGAAAATAGACATCTATAGATTGCTGGAGGTCACAGCGGCCGAAAAGTTTTGATGATAACACTCAAGATGAGAACAGTAGTCTGAATAATCGACATTATACAAATTATCGATCCTTATCTAAAAAATTCAGAAACGTGATATACTTTATTATATATTTTTTCAGTTATTGGTATATTTCTATCGATGTAACAATTATGCATTCTGTGAATTGATCTTCGAACCAAGGCATTAATATTAAAAGGTAACCTGTTACTAAAAACTATATCAAACTAAAAGATATTATGTTTTGATTGCTTTTATTCAAGTTTATAACGACGTGTAATTTAGCCTGTAAGCTGAATGACAATACCAGAGTACGATTGACAACATACGATTAATTCTTTCCGAGGAATTATCTAAACTGTAACTATTATTAAGTACATGTCTTACAATCATGGATTTTTATAAAATTATTGCTTGCCTTTTCAAACTGTAATAATCAAAGGCCAACGCTTTTTTTTTGGTTGATCATGTAAAGTAAGAATATTTAAATGTATATTGGTCTTCTCCAGGAGGTTAGACACAAGGTCAGGTGTGGGTTTTGATGAAAGTGTTTCTGTGGAACTAACTTTATGCAAACCCGGCACACCCGGGTCCTCCGTTCGCGTCTTCAACAACTTATTAACCGTAACGTTGATGTTTATTTGCAAATGTTTTTTTGAAAAGAGTATTGATTTACTCCTCTCAAGGAGTTAAGCACAAGGTCAATTTCATCTTACTCCGACAAGTAAGATGTGACCCAAAGTCGGGTCGGGAAAGTGAGGTTTAAAAATTTCTTGGGCAGCTCCGTCGGCATTCCCCGGTAGGGGCGCCTTAGGCAGTAAGCAATAATCTTACTCTTCCCCAAAGAGGGGAGGCGAAGCCTGGGAGGGTGGACCTTCTAGAACTGCACAGAACAGACAAATAGATCGGCGTAAATCAAGCCCCGAAGGCCAAGACAATACCTGTCTAAGAGGTGCAGTATCCATCGGAACAGATACTACACTTTGATCTTAGCCAAGCATAACAGCGACGGCTACTTGTATTCGCGTAGGAGAGGGAAGCACAAACATATAGATAGCTCTAATCCAGTCCAGTCCAGTTCAGTCCAGCCCGGCCCAGCTCAGCCCAGCTCAAACCAGCCCAGCTCAAACCAGCCCAGCCCAGCACAGCACAGCACAGCACAACACAGCACAACACAGCCCAGTGCAGCCCAGCGCAGCCCAGCGCAGCCCAGCGCAGCCCAGCCCAGCACAGCACAGCCCAGCCTAGCCCCTGTCCAATCGTTGCAATGTTGCATCCTTGTATTTGTTTTACTTCAATAGAATGTGCCCCGATGATCTTGCTGCACTGATACCCCTTCAACGTAGATACAATCGACCAACCCAACAAGAAGCAAATCCCCATCCATTCACTGCCGCAATCAACAGACTGTCTTCTCGGTCATCATGTTTAAAAGGTAAACTTATTTTTCATGTAAAACTTCATAATAAAAACTTGCTGGTAATTTTAAAAAATAAAAATTAAATATGAATTAAAAATTATTTTTTTAAATATATTCTATCCGCCAGCACTATGAATGATAGAAAAAGTCATATTTCAATGAGTCGAAAAAAAAAAAAACACCTACTTGACTACTTACTTTTCTAAAAAAATATTTAAAATAAAAATACAAAACTTTTCCGTTGAGCAAGTTTTAATTATAAAGTTTTACGTGAACAAGATTTTTACTTTTTAAAAAATATGTCAAGGGAGACAGTCTATATATTGCGGCTTGCTGTTGTGAATTCGGAATAGAGGCATGCTGACTCAGAGCCGTATGTTTTTCTGGAGTGCTGAAACGAGCAATTACATTATATTTCAAATGTCTTACAAGACGCACACACTGCTTGTGTTAGTGATCTATCCAGATTTTCAATTATTAGTAAGAAGTTTCGTAATGTATGTGTAATTGAAAGAAAGGCCACGCACACGATGCGTCATACTTCCACAAAACACCTACTTGACTACTTACTTTTCTAAAGAAATATTTAAAATAAAAATACAACACTTTTTCGTTGAGCAAGTTTTAATTATAAAGTTTTATATGAACAAGATGTTTACTTTTTAAAAAATATGTCAAGGGAGACAGTCTATAGATTGCGGCTTGCTGTTGTGAATTCGGAATAGCGGCATGCTGATTCAGAGACGAATGTTTTTCTGGAGTGCTGAAACGAGCAATTAAATTATATTTCAAATGTCTTACAAGACGCACACACTGCTCGTGTTAGTGATCTATCCAGATTTTCAATTATTAGTAAGAAGTTTCGTAATGTATGTGTAATTGAAAGAAAGGCCACGCACACGATGCGTCATACTTCCACTTCAAAAAAACGTTTGCATTATTTATTTATTCATTTATTTCGTTTTGCCAATTGAGTCGATGAATTGCTGCCAGTATCAAGTTAGCCATGACATCATTTAATCTTCGTTGGCCCAGTCGGTCAATATCACTTAAACTTTGAATTTAGTTACCTCTCCTCTGACGTGAATTCATTTGTTGAGGGCAGATAAAATCTTCTTTAGAAAAGAGTGCCAAAAACCGATGAATCTGGGTGACAGAGTTGTCAATAGACTTTTTCGGCTTTTTATTACTTATTTTCTTGCAAGCTATTCTTGTGTTTGAACCAAAGCCAAATTCTGAGAGTTGAATTCACGTCGATGCGATGGTGGAAAAAAAATAGAAAAATTGAAAAAAGATAAAAAGATGAAATTATAATGAACAAGAATTTGCAAGTCTCAGAACGTATAAAATCATTTCCCCGAAAAGAATGGATACTTCCAATTTACTGTCCCCTTACAATTATTAAAATCAAGATGTAATGCTACTTAACTCTATGTCAAGAATCCTTATTCTTATTATGATCGAAATGAATTACATAGTTTTAATTCTAAAAATATCTTATTTTTTTAGCTTTTCTTAAGAATACATTGGAATTCAGGGAATCTCTCTAATATCTACGTATCAAATTCAATGCACAACTTATACATTTAAATTATCAATTAACGGATGCGCTTTAAAATAACCCAAAGAAACTGAAATGTATAAAATATTATTAATTGGTGTGTAATAATTATTGTAAACTTTTTATAAAACTCTGAGACGTCTGTTTTTTTCTCAAACCGCTTCAACATTATTTTAACCACCTTTGCATGAACTAAATTGCATCGAATACAATCCACATTCTGTCTCTAATGACTACGGAGAAAATCCTACACAAATCTGACATATTTTAATTTTAAAATGAGCGGTTGTGCTCATTTTATGCCCCTTATAACTCTTGAAAATACTCAAATAAAACTAATTTTGGGGATATGTATTAACTGTTCATTAACATACATGGTGATTCATACGTTCCTTAGCTATTTATTTTGGAAATTCTAAAGTTAAAAAATACGGTAATACAAAACAGAAAGTTTATTCAACAAATTCATTTATGGGAGTTTAAAATTTCCGCAAATTTTCAAAATTTCCACCTTCATTCTGCATGCATAGCTCCATTCTTTTTTGCAAGGAATTTACGACTTTTTGTAGCATATTTGATTGATTATTAAATAAATCTATATAGAAACAAATATATTAACGGACACATTTAAAATAACAAATAGCAGTAATTAGAGAGTAAGATAACAATAATCAAAAGTTCATAGTATGTTTGTGCTTTATATGGTAATCATTTTAAATAGCTAAGTGAAGTGACTTATGAATCACCCTGTATATCAACGATTTCAAATACTACATGATAACATCTCACAAGAACTAGGAAATATCTGGAGTTTTAGAAAGGACCTCAGCCCACTTTTTCATCAATTTGCATCATAAGATAAACGATATATACTCCACATTTGATCATAAGCTTTGATTTGAATTAATAATGATTGGCTATCCCTCTAACGCTTATTGTTAGCTGGTATTTTACTTTGAGATGGGTTGTTTAGCTCCTTACATCACAAAGCTGCATGCCTTGTTTGGAGCGATTTATATAAAAAATAAGACTAAAAGAGAAGCAATACTTATCACAGATCGCGTAGGTGTGTTCGTGCTACTAAAGGACACGTCCGCAACGTTCAGTCCGACAGAAAGTGGGTTGTTGTGGTTTTATTTGGTCATACTATGTCAGGCCGAGGTAGGGTTCTGTTTAGTCTAAGAAGGTTCATCGGCTAGGGGTTATATTCTCTTTGAGAAGGAGATAGTTAATTGCAAATAGCCTGAAGCGATACCTCCGAGGAATGCTGGCGGGGCTGCTCAAGCATTTTCAGATGCTTATTGTAAGGCCCTGGCCTTTCGAAATACCACCTGACCTAGTGTTTAGCATCGTAGGATGAATGGTGAATAAATTACAAACACATGAATTAAATTAACTTTATTAAGATTCATATATATGTAATAACAATTTTACTACTATTACTACTATTATTGTTATTATTATTATTATTAATAATATTATTATTATACCTTGTAGTAAATACTATAATAATTAGTATTTAATTACCATTAAAACTCGCACAATTTATTACTAGCGATCATGCACTGGCAACAACAGATCGTGTTTATAAAGATTAAATGACACTAAATTTTCCGAGATTTCCTTTACACTTCGTTGCAATACCTACAATATGAATCAAAACTAACCCGCACGCTTTGTTAATATCCCGTCTTAATAAACTTCATACTGAAGAACATGAAGCCGATATTCCCTATTGGGAGTTTTGCCAAGCGCATCTAAGAGTTGATAGACAGTATGCCACTAAAAATATTCGACAAATCTAAAAATAATATTTAGGGAAATCCTTGAATGCAGAAACTAACTAACAACATAAATGTTCAAAAATAAATAAAACTAGAAACACAGAAAGTACATCGCAAGAACCCAAAGAAATCCACTAATCTTACCGACTCCCCTTAAATAAAGAAAACGCATAAATAGAACAGATATGTGGTAGCACATAATATGATGGTGAATAATCAAGGAGGATAGAAAGTCTGATGGGTTAAGGCACCAATTAGTCATTCACTAATAACTTGCAGACGTTAGGGGAGCCTTCAGGAGATTGTAGCGACTCAATCTCCAAATAAATCTAACGATCGTTTTCAGCAAGAAATTGATTGTAAACAACAAGTGCGATAACGCAAAATGCGAGATATGGTATGTCTTCCATCTATTATTTCAAACACGCGAAGTGGATTTATTGTTTAATGGTACATAGACTTACCGCTCACGCCCTTCTTGCTTTATGGTGGATGTTACTGTAAAGTTGAAAAAGGCGTCCAGTTTTCCTCGTTGTCACTTTACACACCTTTGTTCTTGTTCTGGTAACTCACGTTACGTGTACATCAGTATTGCACAATGTTGAGTAAATAATGCGGTAACAAATATTAAGACAATAGGTGTTACTAATAGTAACGCAGCTCGAACTCTTCATTATCCACCCAGCTTCATTTCCGACAGTATATACGTTTTTTGTATCTATTTGTAGTGTTAATTATTTATCTTTCTCCAACAGCGGTAAGATGTGACACAAGGTAGGAACGTGGGATTTGAAAAGCCAGCGCTCGAGGATTTGAACACTCTAGCCTACAAAAATGCCTGGGCAGCCCCGTCGGCATTCCCCGGTAGGAGCGCCTAAGGAAGTACACAATTAACTTACTCCTCCCCAAAGAGCCGAGGCAAAGCCTGGGAGTCTGGACCTCCTAGAACTGCACAGGACAAACCCACAAACCGGCGGAATCAAGACATGAAGGCCAAGACGACACCGGCCTATGGGGTGCAGTATCCATCGGAACAGATACTACACTTTGCTCTTAGCCAATTTGTTTACTTAATTGCTGTAGGAGTTTATCAAAATTTTATGACGCCGATTCAAGAAAGTAAAATGTAACTTCTTCCCTATAAAACTGCATATATGATGCTTTAATAATATGAGTTTTCATTTTTTTTACTGTTTATGATGTTTTAGACATGATTTTGACTTTTCATTCTAATGAGTCCTTTTATTGAAAATCTAAGTAGTGTAGCTCTATATTTTGTTTGTTTAAGTCATGATTAAAAGGACAATTAAGAACAATATTCTTATAAGAATGAATAAACATTGTCACCGGA
>OY744536.1:94240175-94297675 GCA_963556195.1 Sepiola atlantica | reverse complement strand
GTGTGCTCAAAGCAGTACCACCCCATATATGACAGCAGTACTCACTCTTAGAGTTATCTGTCTTGTGTAAAGGTAGTGGGTTGCGCCAGAAGTGAGGTACATTCTGGAGAGGTAGAATGATCCAACAATTTATTGAGTTACCTAAGCAACACATTTCATGTATGCTTTCCATTTCTGGTGAAGAATGAAAGTCAGTCCACGCAGCTTATCACAGCTTGATATTCTCGTGGGGTTGGAAATATCTTGAGAGCGAGGGAGTAGTTATTATGGTCACGGTTGTTCTTGTTTAAATATCTTCTCGTGGTAAAGTAACGTTATTTAGTTGTTGCTGATGTCAATGAATTAAGTGTGACGAATAATCACGATATCTTGTATTTTTTCATCCGATCGTAGTTGCGGTGCGTGTAGAACCCTGTGCTGCCCCACTCGAAGACCCCGAACGTTGTGTTTCCGTGGTTTACTTCTTTGTCTTCATCGTCCAGCCGAGTCGTCTATCCACTGACGTATCGTCTAGGGCACAGCACTGGTTCACAAAAGAAACACAACTTTCGATAAATAACACGAACACATATACGTTTTGTATAACTTAGTTTGAACTATGAGTGTGTGTGACACCGTCGTGGACTGTCGAGACTCCTATCGTCATTGTTCAAGTCGTCAGCTTATCTCATCGTTTTCCCGGTCCGATCCGCTCTCTCGGGAGGTTTGATTCTAACTCCCCGGCTACTCCTCGAAACCCAAACTCGTTAACTTTTTGTCATAAACTTTACTGTCGTCAACCTGACCTACCCCACTGTCGTCAAACTGTCGTAAAACTGTCGTAAAACGCCGTCACTCCCAAATGTCGTGTCCGGTATTTTTTCTGAGTCACCTGTCCTGAACAATGGAAATTGACCACTCCCGTATTTTTTTTGTCTCTGTCGATTAGTCACTTCCTATCCTGTCGGTCTTCATTGTATCACATGCGTATTGGTTCGGAATAATGAAGTAACCTCACTTTGTTTTATCTACTGATTTTAAAACGCAGTTTGTACGTTATATTTCGCATGGCCCCCGTCAGTTTTTCACTATAGTAAAATATCCCTCAACTTGTTCGATTACATCACGCCTGAAATGATCACTTACGGTCTCTGCGTTCCCACGTTTTTCATATTTTACATTTCGATCCTCACAGACAACTCTGTTGTAATTTTGTTTTATAACTATTCAAAACGATTTACATTTAATATATAAAGAAGAACCGCCAACTTTAAAAAAACAAGTAAATAAAACAAAATACATATATAAATTTATAACAGCAAAAATCTATAAACATTAAAAACAAAGTAAATATAAGATAGAAAAATGAAAAGCTACAATTTTTAAAAGAAATATAACACGATAAAACATATATAAAATCACTTTATATATGAACAATTAAGAAAACAAGTACGTATAAATAAATTAGAACTTAAATCGGATCTTAGCAAAACAAGTTGAATAAGTTGTTTAATCAAAGATCATTTAATATGTTATTAAAACGGTATATTGTAAATGGTTTGCTCAATGGATGGATATGAGTTCATGCGGTACGGTACAACACAAGGAAGAAAACATTGAAGATCGCGAAAAGTAATCGACGGGTCATTGCTAAATTTGAACTCTCCGGTAACCGAATGCGTAATAAGTCGACAGTCGAAGAGAGCCACGGGACATTTTGGCCGTCTGAATATAAATATTCTCTTTGTACAATGTAGCCAGAGGGAAATCACACGTACTTCCAAACAACTCGTCTTAAATAGACATAGTCTCCTGTAATTCAAAGTGAAAGCAGACGGCATGAGTGAGGTCAGAATGTTTCTATTTCTGATGATAAGATAACACATTTTATGTCTCCTGGCCACGGTTTGACAGCACACGAATATAAGATACAATAATATATTGTAGCAAAATATATACTACACCGGTGCCAAAAGGAGAAGATAGTACTTGGGGGCATTGTTTCATGACGAACACACATATAATAAACTGTATCCAAACGCGGAGATGAAGCTTGGAAGTCTTGTATCATGACGAACAAACATATAGTACACTGTCTCAAAAAAAGAAGATAATGTTGGAGAGGATTGTATCATGATCAAAAAACATATAAGACATTGCATCCAAAGGCGGAGATAAAGCTTGGGGGTCTTGTATCATGACGAACAAACATATAGTACACAGCCTCCAAAGGAGTAGATGATGCTCGGGAGGAGTATATCATGACGAACGGATATATATATATATATATATATATATATATATATATATATATATATATATATATATAATTAATTATTAAAGACAATATATGTACTATCATATATCATAAAATCCTTTTACTTTGTAGTCTCTTTTTTGACACAATGATCTGCTTAAATTAGTTTCGCACCATAAACATTCAGGTAACTTTAATAACAAATAAATTATCTTCAAATAAACTGGAACTTTATAAATAAATTATAGTACATATAAAATATTTTAGCAAATATTACCGAATTAAAGTTTTTTAAACTGATCGCACTAATTCTTTTGGGAGATACTAGCTTTGAACGAAAAAAAAATCAAAATGGCGGATTAGTTTGATCGCACACGTGTGAGTGTTGGCTCAAAAATGTTTTGCTTGTTCTTTTGTTTATTTTCACCTTAAATGGGAACTAATGTATGATGTGGGTGTTTTTCAAGACACTCTAATCTAAGAACTCTTATTATTTGTGAACTTGTTCTGATGATTTTGTAGTGTTGCAGAGACGATATTGACATACAAATGTTGTTTGGCACAAAACAAATGAAACGGACCATTAAATATATCTCACAGAAATTTGGAATTTTTGGAAATGTGAAAAAATAAAAATAAAAGTAATAAAACAAATCATGGTTATTGGAATATAATAAAACACTGTTCTATATATATATATATATATATATATATATATATATATATATATATATATATTTAGTGGACATCGCTGTAGAGAAGACATGAAGCCACGTGATGTAAGAAGCTTAATAAATGATACTTCAAGATCAAAATAGTAGCTAACAAAAAGTATTAGATGAATAGATTACGCTCCCCCCAAAAAACAGCAAATATCCCCCTTTGTCAGAAACATCGATCATGTGATGTGTAGACTGAATGACAACATAAGGGAATATACTACATATACTACACTGCCTACAAAGCAATAGATTATGCTTGGGAAAATTGTATAACGAAACAACATATACTGCATTATCGTCCATATGTAGAGGTAATGCTTGGGAGACTGGTTCCATAATACACACCAAAGAAGAATCAAAGCTTTGATGCATAGTCTTATAAGAGTATTTTTTCTTGTAATGTTGGGCAGACCTATTTGGTGAGTATTGATTTACTCCTCTCCAAGAGTTAGGCACAAGGCCAGCTTTTATCTTACTCCCACAAGTAAGATGTGACCAAAGGTCGCGTCGGGAAAGTGGGGTTTTAAAATTGCCTGGGCAGCCCTGTCGGCATTCCCCGGTAGGGGCGCCTCAGGCAGTAAGCAATAAACTTACTCCTCCCCCAAAGAGGGGAGGCAAAGCCTGGGAAAGTGGACCTCCTAGAACTGCACAGGACAGACCCATTGACCGGCGTAAATCAAACCCCGAAGGCCAAGACAATACCAGTATGGGGTGCAGTATCCATCGGAACAGATACTACACTTTGATCCTAGCCAAAAGGCCAATCTATACGTATGTATACACATCGGTCCTGGTTTAATCGACAAAGGTAAGCGACATTGAGCGTCGTCTATTCCAGGTTGGTTAACCTTTTGTAATGCCAATTGATGTGTGCTGGTACCTTCTGGCTACTGCAAGAGTTGCAGGGACGCCAACCGGATTTTAGTTACGAATAACGACTTACGAATATATGATGAAACTATTTTCATAGATTACGATTGTATCATCCAACGGCACTCAAAAGAAATGTAATGCTGTAAATACACATCCAAGACTCATGTCGTAATATATAAGATAGTACACACGGATGTAAAGAAGCTTCCAAAACTATTAGTCTCGGAGATTTCTTCACAAATTAATTTCCAGATGAAATGGCGTACAATGGGCACTGCATTCATGTGTTATTATATCACTATGTGTTCTCATTTACATACGAAGTTAAACTATGTAGTAACACAGGATGTAAATTAGATGACAAAATAAAGCATTTGAAACGTAATTCTAAATAAAGCTCACAGAGATATTAAAATATGCGTGAGGTGTTGAATAGACATAGTCAGAGTTTAATCGCTTGCTTTGTGAATAAGAAATTATGGGTAATGAGAACAATTAAAACGTCTATTGCGCTGTTAAAATAATAAAGAAAACTCAACAGTATTTATGGGATTCATATTTCAACATTTTCTAAGACGTTTTTTTTTCCAAACATGCGAATAGTATCTCGCATAATACACAGCAACAAAGGAATTGTAAGGTGTGATAAATAAGCAGAAAATAAAAGCGACAAAGAATTTGAGATGATGAGCTGAGGTATTGACTGCAGTATTGCGCATTGTATTGCTAAGTAAAGCACTTAGGTAATCCATATTTAGACCATTACCACATGTTACAACTGAAGTAGCTCGAACCCTACATTAGACATTTCGTGTTAAAAAAATATCGCTCACAAGTTGGGGTCGCGCAAAAAGAAAACATTACATTCGTCAACCAGCTACCTGACATACAATACACATACTTGTATTTATACACGCACTGCAATAGAAATGCTATATTTTTGACAGTATATGCGTTTGTGTATATTTGATTGTATTTATTTGTATATATACTTCCTCGTCACCCTTGGTCTTTTAATGAGGCTCCACACTGACCTAGCTTTACGAACACCTCTCCATCGCAATTTTTCCTGGAAACGCCTTTAACCTGCTCTCGGCCTGCCAAGCTAGCAGGGGCATTCGATGGAACTCGTTAATACGTGCATGTTCGTTTCGAAAAGGGACATTTTATTAATTAACTAGCCAAATCGATATCGGTTCGCAAAGTTCGCCACGTGAAATACTTGAAACCGAAGTGTTTAATTTTAAACATTTTATTCATAAGTTTATTGTAACCACGCATTAATATACCACATGAATAAATATAGGAAATTAATTTGCTGGATTAGTTTCAGAGATATATAACCAAGTTTTTTCTATGAATACTTTAACCAGAGTACTTAGATAACGATGTTACAGGTTAACAAAATGTATTACTATAATATGGGCAGGTGCTAACCGTTAATAAAATGCAAATATGTACTGCACTTTTACATTGGTTTCAGAGATATACTCCCATGACCAAGTTTTTTCTATAACTACTTTAACCAGATCAGTTAGATAAATATGTTACAAATATAACAAAATGTGTTACTATAATATTGGCAGGTGGAATAGGCTAGCGTATATATCATTTATGTTCGCATGTGTTATTCCAGCACTCTATTTCCCAGGTGTTTATTTTGAAATATATTCAGTATCCACTGGTTGCGAGATTAATACATAAAAATGTGGATACGCTGCCTCATGTTTATATGTAAAATATTGTTCTTAAATTAGAAACTTTACCTTTCTGAGAGGGTTGTTTACACAAATAATATATATATATATATATATATATATATATATATATATATATATATATATATATATATATATATATATATATATAGGCAATGTTGCTCACTCATTTTCCCTGCATTCATCTGGAAGTCACCAAGGTGTCCAAAGGCCGAGCAAAAGCAAACATTGACAGTAATTAGCCATGTCACTCTGATTCGATAAAAATTTTCTGAAAATGACAGGTGACTCTTCAGAATCCAGTTATGCTGGTCTTCTTGTTTTTTTTTTCTCGTGCACACAGGAAAGGGCGTATTATCTATATAATGTTAATGTTTTTCATGTTTCTGCAATCGGTCGCTTAAATGCAATAATGTTTTTATTTCATTACTGAAGAGAGTAACTAGGAATAGGCTATTAGAATGCTGAGATAGAAGAATGCATGTGTTTAAATAAGCACTTACAAACAACGGTTAACAAGTGTATGCATATTTTATTATCTCTTGGACTTTCTTTCGCATCACACATAGTTTTAAAGTTAACTATCTACATCATCATCTTATACACTCGTAGATTTCTAAAATCTATTTATCGATCTGTCTATCTATCTGTATTTTCTCTCTTACTATATATATATATATATATATATATATATATATATATATAGAGAGAGAGAGAGAGAGATATAAGTCAGTTCATATTATATTCCAATAAACATGGTTTAATTTTATTATTTTTATTTTTTCACATTTCCAAAAACATAATATTTCTGTGAGATATATTTTTTACGGTCCGTTTCATTTGTCTTGTGCCAAATAACGTTTTATGTCAATATCGTCTGACTTATATTTGCTCTGATAACACTCATTGACAATCATCGAGCTGCAAGGTAAAAAGGGCACTGATAGTATATGCTCATACATATATTGTCATTAATAATTATATATATATATATATATGTATATATATACATATATATATATATATATATATATATATATATATATATACAAACAGATAAAATAAAATCAACTCAACAACACATCTTCATTTTCTTTCATCCGCTGTTAACGATACCTATAAAACATTTACTCAAGTCTTCTTATTTTCAAAAACCTACTCCGTAAGATGACAAAGAAAGTAGAAAGCGCTCGATATAATGGACGAATTAAGATTAATCGATGAAATACTCTACGGAGTGTCACCTGAAACCAGACGGATAGCCTGAAGGTTTGAGTACCTAACGAAGAAGATTTACAAACGAGAAAGTTCTGTGACGTTATGCTTGGATAAATATATATATATATATATATTTGTGTTATAGTGGAATAATTCCAGGAGGAAATCCGGGTATGAGAGCTCAATGTAGTAAACAGAGCAATAATAAAATATAATAACACGAAATCACATAATTGTCGATGCAATAATTTATTTCAACCGTTCGGTTTTTTCAAGCATCACTCAGACAATTACATTTTTGAGACTGATAGAAAATTGAATTTCCCTACCACAGTTCCAATACAATCATAGATGGTAGTAGTAGCAACCAATTTGATACATCTTTTATAGAGAGGGGGAAAATTTAAAACTTATATTTAACTATGGCGGGCGAAGGGGAGGGATCTTTAAGTTAATCAACTAAAAACTGCCATGTCAAAATTATGACACATACGACTTGGCGATATCAACCATATAGGCAATTTTACTCACGCGCATACACAAAACTAAATACGCACACATCATATGCGCACTCACATACATAATCTCACTCGCACATTATCATAACTAAGCATAATCACATACGCAACTTTTATTCATCTCCAGCCAGAATGCGTCCGGCGAAACTCGTGTTCTCAAATTCGGTTAGAGAAAAGAAAGAAAGAAACAATTAACAGGCACAGAGAATATATAGACAGACCGCGTGTCATAAATTCTCAGTCCGTCTGGGTTGAAATAAGATTACACGCACATACATATATGTATACATACAAATCCATACGCACATACACACACATATATACACATACACACCCACACATATACATATCTATACACACATACATATACACACATATATACATATATATATATATATATATATATATACATACATATACATACATGAATACACCTATATATATCTCTGAATCTATTTGAAATATTGACCAAATGCATACGCATGTAGTTGTTCACACATGTAAACATACATACACATACATACACACACACATATATACATATACGCACATATACACACATATCCGTACGCACACATACATATATATCCACACACCTACACACAATATTTACATAACACTCTATATTCTTACTGATGTAATATGAGTTCTAAAAATTAGTCTTACCTTATTTATATTTTAGATTAATTTGATAATCTATTATTATAAATATCATGCGGGGGGGGGGGTTTATCGTACCTAATGTTATTCAATTTGGTATCTTCACCGTTGTAATTCTAGAGGCCCATCGGATTACTAATTCAAGTCTAATAATGTCTATTGGTAATATTTGACATTTATACTTATATTAATTCAAAAACTAGTGTATTACCTGCAGAAAAAATTTTCATACCACTATCTTATTTTAAGTAAATAATAAATATCCGCGTATCCACAAATACTATATATCACCAAGTCAGTAAATCTGTGTTTATCACAGATATTATTATAAATATTATGGGGGGGGGGGGGTTTACCGTAAGTAATGTTATTCAATTTGGTATCTTCACCGTTATAAGTCTAGAGGTCCATCGGATTACCAATTCAAGTCTAATAATGTCTAGTGGTAATATTTGGCATTTATACTTATATTAATTCAATAACCGCAGAATTTTTTTAAAAACACTATCTTATTTTAAGTATATAATCTGAATAAATAAATATTTCAAAATACCATTATATACGCATACACACAAATACTATATATCACCAAGTCGGCAATTCTGTGTCTATAGCAGATATTATTATAACTATTATGTTGGTGGTGGTGGGGGGGGGTTACCTTAAATAATGTTATTTAATTTGGTATCTTCACCGTTATAAGTCTAGAGGTCCATCGGATTACTAGTCGTTGATTATTTTAAATTTATATTTATGTCTGCACTTAGCCATAAGTTCATCTCGTTTATTCAAGAGGTTATTTCGATCATATTTTAGGATTCTTATTTTTTCTTCTAGACATAAGTTGCATCTTTGTCTAAATCCATCTGGAATATTCGAAAAACATAAGATTGACCACGAAATCACCGGGGACCTGTTCTCATTTTTCAGATGCCACCATTGTTTAGCTAACTCCGTTTTGCTCTTGAGTTCTGGGTTATTGAAAGAGTGTTTGTGGTCATAAAAACGTTGTTTCCAGTTTCCCGCGGAGATGCCGATGTAAACCTTTTTATCCCTGTTGTTATCTTCCGGATGAATAGTGGCCTTATAAACCACACACTCAACTTTACAGTTACCGTCCAGTGGGCAGTTATTTTTCACTTGACAATTACATTTATTTACTGTGACCTTATTCTTACTAGGATTGTTAAGTAATTTACGATTATGGGTGCTGATAATTCTGTCCATGTTCTTGGTGCAAGAGTAGCTGATTTTAATGGTTTTTCTATTAAATATCTTCCTAAGTGGATTATTTATGCTAAAATGTTTATCTACCAGGTTCAAGAATACTCTCCCGATGTTGATGTTAGATAGTTGGCAGTAGGGAGGATTGAACCATATTATTTTTCGGCCTCTATTCCTGGATTTATTTTTATTTTCTTTCTTGGTATATTTGAGTTTTTCATTATATCCGCTTTTCTCTAGCGCTCCATTGTATAAATGCTTATTTTCTTCAAAAATGTCTCTGTTAGCCGAAAGCTTATTTATTCTAGTATTAATTGTTTTAGGTATTTGTTTAATTATGCAGTTCGGGTGGTTAGATCTAGTGTTGATATAAGATGGTGTGTGATTATCTTTATTGAAGGGTTTGTATGTCCCCTTTCCTAAGTCTAAGGTAATATCTAGATAGTTTACTTCTTTACAATTTGGGGTTATATCTATTTTAAATCCAAGGTATTTGAATGCTCTTATTAATTTTTTATGTATTTTGGATACCAGGGGGCCGTCACTATTGGGGATAACAATTAGTCCATCATCCCTATATAACCCCACTAAATTAGGCTCTACAATTCTGCTAATAGTGTACATTATAAAAATGCCCACCAGATCGGCAATCTGGGCTGAGTCAAAAGCACCCATCGGGACATCAAATTTGTTGTTGTTCAATTTAATCCATGTTTCTCGATTGTTTATAAGGATGGATTTGCGACAGGCCATAATTAATCTTACCTGCTCATCGGATATATCCACGAAATTCCCAGCATAGTTAATGCTGTTCGTAAGTAATTCCTTGGAAATCGAGGGGTAAAAATCCATAATATCGAATTGTATAAAGCAGGCATTCCTCTTATTTTCAATTGATTTAAACCATTCGATAGTATCCGCCGAGTCCTTCCAAAGATTAAATTTGGTAGCTTCTAGAGTTACATTAATAATATTTCGTAGAATCTCCCTAGATACATGGCCGAGTTTTTATGACCACAAACACTCTTTCAATAACCCAGAACTCAAGAGCAAAACGGAGTTAGCTAAACAATGGTGGCATCTGAAAAATGAGAACAGGTCCCCGGTGATTTCGTGGTCAATCTTATGTTTTTCGAATATTCCAGATGGATTTAGACAAAGATGCAACTTATGTCTAGAAGAAAAAATAAGAATCCTAAAATATGATCGAAATAACCTCTTGAATAAACGAGATGAACTTATGGCTAAGTGCAGACATAAATATAAATTTAAAATAATCAACGACTAGTAATCCGATGGACCTCTAGACTTATAACGGTGAAGATACCAAATTAAATAACATTATTTAAGGTAACCCCCCCCCCACCACCACCAACATAATAGTTATAATAATATCTGCTATAGACACAGAATTGCCGACTTGGTGATATATAGTATTTGTGTGTATGCGTATATAATGGTATTTTGAAATATTTATTTATTCAGATTATTTACTTAAAATAAGATAGTGTTTTTAAAAAAATTCTGCGGTTATTGAATTAATATAAGTATAAATGCCAAATATTACCACTAGACATTATTAGACTTGAATTGGTAATCCGATGGACCTCTAGACTTATAACGGTGAAGATACCAAATTGAATAACATTACTTACGGTAACCCCCCCCCCCCATAATATTTATAATAATATCTGTGATAAACACAGATTTACTGACTTGGTGATATATAGTATTTGTGGATACGCGGATATTTATTATTTACTTAAAATAAGATAGTGGTATGAAAATTTTTTCTGCAGGTAATACACTAGTTTTTGAATTAATATAAGTATAAATGTCAAATATTACCAATAGACATTATTAGACTTGAATTAGTAATCCGATGGGCCTCTAGAATTACAACGGTGAAGATACCAAATTGAATAACATTAGGTACGATAAACCCCCCCCCCGCATGATATTTATAATAATAGATTATCAAATTAATCTAAAATATAAATAAGGTAAGACTAATTTTTAGAACTCATATTACATCAGTAAGAATATAGAGTGTTATGTAAATATTGTGTGTAGGTGTGTGGATATATATGTATGTGTGCGTACGGATATGTGTGTATATGTGCGTATATGTATATATGTGTGTGTGTATGTATGTGTATGTATGTTTACATGTGTGAACAACTACATGCGTTTGCATTTGGTCAATATTTCAAATAGATTCAGAGATATATATAGGTGTATTCATGTATGTATATGTATGTATATATATATATATATATATATGTATATATGTGTGTATATGTATGTGTGTATAGATATGTATATGTGTGGGTGTGTATGTGTATATATGTGTGTGTATGTGCGTATGGATTTGTATGTATACATATATGTATGTGCGTGTAATCTTATTTCAACCCAGACGGACTGAGAATTTATGACACGCGGTCTGTCTATATATTCTCTGTGCCTGTTAATTGTTTCTTTCTTTCTTTTCTCTAACCGAATTTGAGAACACGAGTTTCGCCGGACGCATTCTGGCTGGAGATGAATAAAAGTTGCGTATGTGATTATGCTTAGTTATGATAATGTGCGAGTGAGATTATGTATGTGAGTGCGCATATGATGTGTGCGTATTTAGTTTTGTGTATGCGCGTGAGTAAAATTGCCTATATGGTTGATATCGCCAAGTCGTATGTGTCATAATTTTGACATGGCAGTTTTTAGTTGATTAACTTAAAGATCCCTCCCCTTCGCCCGCCATAGTTAAATATAAGTTTTAAATTTTCCCCCTCTCTATAAAAGATGTATCAAATTGGTTGCTACTACTACCATCTATGATTGTATTGGAACTGTGGTAGGGAAATTCAATTTTCTATCAGTCTCAAAAATGTAATTGTCTGAGTGATGCTTGAAAAAACCGAACGGTTGAAATAAATTATTGCATCGACAATTATGTGATTTCGTGTTATTATATTTTATATATATATATATATATATATATATATATATATATATATATTGTGATTGTATTTAGGCAGCATTTATGCAAACATTGTTAGTTTTGTTACGTTAAAACAGTATATATATATATGTGTGCATATACATATATATATATATATATATATATATATATATATATATATATATATATTGTGTGTTTTAGATAGCATTTTTTCATGTATGCAAACATTGTTAAAAATAACATAATTCGGCTGTTTAATTATACCGCAGTTTATTTTTTAAATTTTTCTGATGTTGTTTTTGTATTAATATACAACAAATAAATATATGTCTTATAAGTATGACGAATATTTTCGATTCTTTGTCGAATCACAATCTGGTGTAAAAAGAAAATAAACAAAATAGCCGGAGAAATAAGAGAATCTTTTAAATTACGGCGGATAAATGTGTAGAGAACGTTTTCTCCTTTTTCAAGTAAGACGTTGCTTATTTAAATTCAGCAACACGGTAGTCTATCAAATAAATAACAACTATCCCAAGCCATCTATTATAGAATACTAGCTTACCTTCGCGTATAGCTTTTCGCTCGACGCCATAGTAACAATGCACGTTAGTTCCCCTCTGCTCCGCTATGATCGCCCTGTCACCACAAGTATTGTGGTAAAGCTGTTGTCCGTCACCATCGCTGTCAGAGAAAAACGCCGCGACCGCAGTGGATGGGTTTCAACTCTTTATTCCGACATAACACACTTCACAGATACTATAACTATATCACTGTATTCACTTGTGTATATTTTTGTCGTGAAATAAAACTTACAGAGCCTCCCGTCGTCGTGACGACGCTTTCGACTTCTGCTTTAGAAACAAACCTGTCTTTCAGGGATCCCTTCTATTATTTGCTAACCCGACTATATAACATATGAAGATAGGAAAATTTAGACGCAATTACATGTTATTCTGTTGCTAGATAACTCCAACCGATTACGTGCAATAATATTGTCGCTTCTCAAAGCTTTGGAATAAGTATATTTGATGTATTTGTTTTTCTGATCAATGTGTATTAGTCTGATATTAATCAAATTACATCATTCTCTCCGGGATATATATTTTTTAATATATTAATAAAACTCAGACCAACGTCTTGTAGAGAGATGTTCTAAAAAACCTTTAGATTGTTCGTTAAAACAAAGTTTTATTAAGCCTGGACTTACGACAATAGTAACAATACATACATATTTCTTACACTTCGATACATTCGTCCACGTCTACATTTTATTCTCGAATGATTAAACAAATTCTTATACGTCAGAGTAATCCAATCAACCATGAATATGACTACGTGCGTGTAATCAATAGTTATGAATGTCGCTGATAAAATCCGGTTTTCAAAATAAACATCTAATTAGCAGGAATGAAAACGAGAAGACTATTGACGCCAACTCGAGGTTTTACATAGTTACTAGTTACTGGTGCCGATACCAGCAGACACAAGGCATACACACTGTTAACTTTATTTATACATGTATAGTGATTATATATATATATATATATATATATATATATATATATATATATATATATATATGTATATAAAAGAAAGAAAGGTGAAGATAAAAAATTGTACAAAATTACATAAAGTTACATAAATTAATACAATTTTATTACATCGAAAGTTCAGATGACAGGAGTTACATAAATCCTTAAACCATGGTTTTTCAAAGATAAAACTCTTCTCGTCAGAGGATAAAATCTGGTAATACTACTATTACGTATTGAGCTTTATTTTATCGAGATAGATCACTCTACAATATTTCACTTATCGTTAATGCTATTATCATTATATATATATATATATATATATATATATATATATATATATATATGTATATATATATATATATATATATATATATATATATAAAGATAGGAATGAAGATTTTAAAATACAACATTTATTTAGTTATCAGCTCTTCAAAACAAGTGGGAGTCAAATAAGAGTCATGGCATTTAAATAGAATGCACTCTTATCATTAGATGAAATACTAACATATATGTTCGTAAGAGAAATTACAAAAGAGTCACGATTTGAAAAGGTATAAAGATAATATAAATATAAAACATGTCTAATGCAAGGACAAGATGTTAAACTATCCGTAAAAGTGTACCGTTGAAAGCGTCATAGAACTTTCTATCTCTCTGTATATTTTTAGTTATTTGTAAAACAAAATTATGTATATCTTCGAAAAAAAGAAAATAATTTACTAAAACAACAGAGACTTTCGAAATTATATATGTCATTTTCAAAGCAAACATTGTTTGTTCTATTCTATTATATATATATATATATATATATATATATATATATATATATATATATATATGTGTGTGTGTGTGTGTGTGTGTAGACCCTTTTTTAAATTCTGATATGCTGTTCAGATGACGCTTGATAAAATCATCAAACCTAAACCAACTAAACAAACGTTTTTGAATTTCATGAATTGCAGAACACTTTTCTGTCAAAATTTCAGAAAACTCGGAGTGTTTCAGAAATTTAAAAAACATATTTCCTATTCATACACACTTAAAAACACAACTGAATATAGCTCATTTCAACACTATACACGTAACAGTTTCCATCCAAAATAGGTAATCAATATAGGAGTTAATCATCAATTGTATACACATATATAAATGACTGATCTCTATCTATCACTACATATATATGTATATCTATATATATATATACATATAGGCACAAATATATATATATAACTGTATATATATATATATATATTTATATATATATATATATATATAAATATAAAATATGAGACTAAAAGTATGATTTTAGAGAATTGAACCTATATTTACATGGTTTAAGCTCAATATACGAGCTAGAGCAATTATAAATATAAATGAAGGATGGGATATAAAAATGTACGGATCACACATTTATTTCATCTTCGATTGTTCAATAAATATATGTATGTATGTATATATATATATATATATATATATATATATATATATATATTTATATACATATATGTATATATACATAGATAGATATATATTATACGAATATATATATATATAAACACATACATACTCGTATAATATATATATATATATATATATATATATATATATATATGTACATATAATATATATATATATATGTATATACATATATACTCGTATTATATATATATATTATATAATTATGCATATATATATATGTATATATGTATATACTAGTATAATATGTATATACATATATATATATATATATTTATATATATATATATATATATGTATATACATATATACCCGTATAATATATATATATGTATGCATATATATATCTATGTATATACATATGTACTCGTATAATATCTATATATATATATACATATATATATATATATATATTCATATACATATATACTCGTATACTATGTATATATATATATTTATTGATGTATATGCATATATATTCGTATAGTATACATATATATATATATATATGTATGTATAGACATATATACTCTTATATTATATATATATACATATATATATATACTCGGATAATATATATATATATATATATATATATATATATGTATATACTCGTATTATATATTTATTATATGAATCTTTATATATATATATATGTATAATAAACGACTATATATATATATATGCATATATATATACATATATATATATATATATATATATGAATTTCTCTCTCTATATATATATATAATTATATGAATATATCTATATATATACATATAGGAATATATGTATATATATATGTGTATATATGTATATATATATAGAAACATTTGTATATATATACATATATATATATATATATATATATATATATCCATAATACATGTCAAGTCAATGTTTATTTTACTAATAAACTGTCTGTTTTTTATGACTGTTTTTTTTCTATTAAGCAATTCATTTATTGGCACATGTTTTTACTGATTGAATTGCCATTGCCATAGAAAAGGAAACACACTCAAAGAGGACTGTGAAATTGGATTAAATCTGTCGGTTCGGTCATCACACATGTCTTTTGAAAGAAGACAACATTTGATAATTCAAATGCGCCCATGATTACATGTGTTCATTTATTACATGGAATTGCACATGTTATTTGAACATATTTCTTGCGAAACTCACATTGTCTTTACAGTTTGTCAGTTGAACTGAATAAATAACAGTTCAGTAGGTTACACGGTGTAATGCGTAGATATCACGAATTGTTTAATATAACATTTTACTTTGTAGTTATCTGATGAAATTACAACAAACATCTGATGTCCCCATATGCAGAGTGATTTATGTAGTGCTATTGTATAGCTTATAATATATACGTTTTAAACGATGTATATGTATATGTGTGTGTGTATGTGGAAGGGTATATCTTTTACTTTGCTTTTAGATTTGGGTTACTGTTATGCGATGTTTTTTCTGTAGGTGGGCTTTTTTTCTCAGACGAGGTTCGTCTCAGAGCTAAGGACACTTTCATGTGTAGGGAGAGGCAAGACACTCTGACTTAGGATAGAATACTATTTTAATTGTTTATTGTTTTTCTTAATAAAGAAAAGTAATTCTATTTGTATAATTACCCAGCAAACTCCCCAAACACCGCACAGAATTGATCTCCTACAGCTCCTTACCCCAAATTCGTCATTGATGCACTTAATCAGATCTCATCAATACGTTGTACCAGCAGCAGTCGATCAGCTCAAAGTTATTGGTCAGTCTCTCTCTCAATATATATATAGAGAGAGAGAGTGAGAGTGACCCATAACTCTGTGCCCATTCGATGCATTATTTTCCTGGGCTTGAGACCGGACGCCGTCTCTTCCATTGCTACTGACTGTCTACGGACCTTTATCAAACATTATAGCACTTTTTTTTACTTTGCCTTTAGGGCAACTCCTGATTTTCCTCCTGATACAGCCTGTCTCTTAACATGAACAATGCAGTGTATGATTAAGCTTATTCCTGTCGCGTTTTGCCTAGCCCCTACTACATCCTGCTTTACTGGATCACTTCTTTTAATCAGTTTCCTCTCAAGCTCCTTCCTGTAGCGTCAACAGCTCCTTCTGGCATCGGCTGATCTGGCTTCTTTCTAATGACTTCTGCTCCAACGACCGCATTACCACAGCGCCGTTTCCAGCTCTTTCCAGTGACACCCACTTTAAGCGGCTCTGGGGCGACCCTTGATCCAGCGGATCATTTCTGCAGCGACTGCTCCCTCTCGTTCTCGCCGCACCTGCTCCTTTTTCCTTGTTCCTGTCATTTTCAGTTCTAAACTCTTCTATATATATATATATATATATATATATGTATATATATATATATATATATATACTATTTACAATATTGAGCTATCATAATTACTTTGTCATAAAATTTATATTTGAATAGCAACAAATTAACTATAAATAAAAGAAAATACAAACACACACACATATTATTATTATATATATATATATATATATATATATATATATATATATATATATATATACATAATCGATTACAAGGAAAGGATGATTAAATTTTCTAATAAAAATAATTGACCTAACAAAAATGAAATAATGAATTCAAGTGACTGAAGTAGAAAGCGATACACGTTAAGTTAAACTTTAAACATCGTAAAAAAACGACAAGTTATCGCCGGAAACCAATCTTGGTTTCTTTTACCATGAATCAAATTATTGAAAACGAGGCGAACATTTTACTAATAACCCGATCAATAACATAGACATTCGCTTACCAGATGACTCTCCGTCTATAAATACATGTTTTTGTTGTATTTGAAGTCTGCTTTTTGTAATTACAATGAGAACTTTCTCTACAAGAAAATCTTTTTCCCATATAAACAAAAATAAAACCGATACTGTTAAGATACTAACATTTAATCTGCGCGCTTTACGACAAAAAATACGATGCTAAACTTAAGTCCATCAAACTGACGAAAGTAATATTTTAAACTCGTTTATTCATTTCGTATGAATTAGATGATTCTTATTGTTGGAATTGGTTTCCCTGATAATTATCTAGTTCGGATTCTTTTTGGAAATACATCGGATACGTACAGGGAGAGAATGTGAAGGTTGCTAACATCCTAAGTGAAAGTATTTATGTGGAACGAACCGGATTCGAACTTTGCAACCCCAGGTTGTAAGTCTGTGTCGTTTAGCGCTTAGCAACCGTCACCCCCTATTTAAAAATAAAACAATACAATATGCATCATATGGAGTATGTGGGCGCTCAATTTTAACCCGAAGTTTATCCTGACAAGTTTTCGGCAGATATCAGGTTGGAAGGAAAGTAATGTCGTTTTTGTCCAACACATTTTTGGGGGCATTTTTAACTTTTACAATAATTCCCCTCATTTTCTATGACTCCTGTTCAACAGTTAACTAGATTCTTGATGCCTTCTTCAAAAAATGTTGAGTTGTTCGTCATGCTCCAACGACCGGAAAAGATGGTAGTCGGATCGAGCAATGTCAGATGAATAAGGTGGGTGAGGCAAAACTTCCCTATTGAAACGCATGCCCTTTCCCTGCGTGGGTTTTGCTGTACGAGGTTTCGCGTTATCATGCTGAAGTACTGCACCCGTCTTATTGAGTGATACTGGTCGTTTTCTTCATAGAACAATTCTTAGATCATCCAGCTGCGAACAATATATTAATGCTATGATTGTTCGATTAGGAACCAGTAACTCATAAGGAATCAGTCCGCATTTAACACACGTTGTTTGATTGTTGTCGTTCCGTCAACATGGACAAGGTGAACGTTGCATACATCCAATGTGAAAGTGTTTCTGTGGAACAAATTTGATTCGAACATTAGCACACCCAGGTTGTAAGTCCGTGCCGTTAACCACTGTGCTACCATAACCTTCCTATTTAAAACTAAAACAGGACACTATGCATCAGTTGGATAATCTGGGTTCTTACTTTAACCCGAATTTTCTCCTTTCCAGTTTTTGGCAGATGTATTCACCGACCGTTTTTAGGTGCATATTGTAAAACTCGGGAGTCTTTACGTCGAACTCGAAAAGTTATATAGAATTTCGAACCGAAACATTAATTTAACTAACGTCGGTTTATTGTACTCGTTCTATGAGCATGGCCACACACAGCAACTAATTGAGTAGTTAGGTAAACTCTGTACAAAATTAGAGTATTCTGGGAGGGTGGAGGTTCAGTTCTCACTACAAGCGATACTGTCTATGATAAAAAAAATTATATGCGTACAACTTTTACCCAGTCACGGTTCTGACGAGATGCACTTCAAATCGTCGAAGTTTAAATCAGCCGTAATGGTGTGAGGATATCAATCAAGATCAAAAAGGTAGTCCGAATAATCTAAATAATACAATTTATAAATACTCATGAAATTTAGAAAGAAATCAGAAAACTTAAACAAGATCGATAATCTTACATTATACAAACAGGAAAACCCGACGTTGCTCGGGATTGAATGAAGATCGCTACTATGTACTTTATAACTATGCTCATAACACCATATCATTTTCTTTATTTTTACTGAAATCTTTCTCCCGTTTGACGGTTTAAAATAGTCGGAAGAAGCTTAACACTTTAAAACCTCTCTGTATTAAAGTCTAATACATATGAGTAACTTCCATAAAAATCGTATTTTAAGAGTTATAGGGATTATGTCCCCATCAGTCACTTAAATGCGAAAGCGTGTAGATATTCGGCAAATAGAGGGTAATATATACATTCAGGAACACTTCCATAAACTAAGGATGCATTTTAAGATTTTTAAAAGTGTCGGCCCCTATAGCTCCCTTAAGTAAGAAAGGCCACTAAGTAAAGCCGGATCACTTCTATTGTTTTCTCCATAAAGTTTTGTACATATGATATACATTTTATAAAAAGCAGTTATATCTGAAGTTTTAAGATTGCTATCCCTTGAAGTTTTAAGATTGCTATCCCTTGAAGTTTTTAGATTGCTATCCCTTGAAGTTTTAAGATTGCTATCCCTTGATAGACGTTTTGTTTCTGTGCTGTTACTGAATCGGAAACATTTCCATTGTCTTCCACGGTGAATTTTAGATAATAATATACTTTTATTTATTTCATGGCGATTCTCTAAACTCTCTTTGTTATGTAAACGAATATCGCGTACACACATACACACGACAATTCAGTATATATATATATATATATATATATATATATATATATATATATATATATATATATATATATATATATATATATATTTCGGCAGCAAGTCATTTATCATACATGTGTCGTTGAAGACCACGGAGTTTTCTTTCCTTGCTACCTTTCCAGTTGATTTCTCGACGAGGCGAGCGATTCGTCGGTTTTCCGGTGTCAATTGGTGGATTATGGTGCCTAATGTTGTATCTCGGGCCATTTTTCGAACGTTTTCGGTCTCACGACCGTCTTCAGGAAGCTGTGTCTTATATATATATATAGAGAGAGAGAAAGAGAGAGAAAGAGAGAGAGAGAGAGTGAGGGAGAGAGAGAGAGAGAGTAAGAGAGAGAGAGAGAGCAAGAAGGTCAAAGAGAGAGATAATGAGAGAGAGAGAGAGAGAGAGAGGAAGAGAGAGCAAAGAAGAGAGAGCGAGTAGAAGAAAGGGAGAGAGAAGATGAAGAGAAAGAGAAAGAGAAAAAGAAATATATATAGAAAGAGAGGAGAGAGAAAGATAGACCGAAGAAAGAGAGAACAAGAGAAAGAGATGAGAGAGACTGAGACGGAGAGAGACATGGACAAAGAGATTCATAACATAATCGTTTTCGGCCAACGCATATTTTGTAAAAATCATTACTGTTTCTAAAAACCGTATTTCGATATTAAGACTAAAAGACCGACTTTCTTTCACAGTGATACTTGAAGATTATCATCAGGTTTACACCGCAAAGAATCTTTTAAAAGCGTGATAGATCAACCGGCCAAAAATACAGACGGACATACCCCTTTCTATAGATTCGTGGGCGCGTATCAAAATATGTGAAATTAAATCCAGTCAAGCGGTTGAGTAGTTACAAAAAGTCAATCAGAACAAACGCTTTTCTTCTTTGTCCCCCGAACGACATGAAAAATAATCGAGATGAAAGAGGAAAGCAATCTGGGATGAGCCGGGATCTCTCGCTATTTGATCTTCGGCCTTTTTGTAGAACGACTATGAAAATATGAAATTAGAAAATGATGACACTGATATGGGCACACACGCATACATGAACACACACAGATACATGTGCATCTATGCACGTACACTTAAACGCATGCGAACATGCACATATATACGCACAATCAATAGATATTTACTAATGTTCTCCATGTATTGAATATATGGTGCATGCGATAATAGAAGGTACACTATTGTTCTTTAACAGAATATAAACAAAAAGGAAGCTATGTCTTCCATCAAAAGAGGACATGTATGTATATATATATATATACATGTGTATGTGATCCCCGTGTTAATATTAGATGCTTACGTTAAGGTCTCCTGCTTTTGTTTCACTGTTAGATACTTAATCCCCCTTTTTATTTTATTTACTTACTATTATATATTATTTATTTATGAATTTTCCAACAAATGTTAAGTCTACACTATTTTGGATTTAGTTAGTTTCTCTGGGAATTAAAACTGCATTTTCCTTTTTTTGTCTTTTTGTTTAAAATAACTCAAAGCTTCTTTAGACTATATATATATATATATATATATTTATACCTATATATATACATATATATAAACATATATATATAAACATACATATATATATACATGTATATATATACCTATATATATATACCTACATATATATACATATATATACATATATATATATACAAATAAATATATATATGCAAATAAGTATACATGTATATATATACACATATATACATATATATACATATATATAAATATATGTAAATATATATATACACATATATACACATATATACATATATATATACATATCCACATATATATGTATACATATATACACATATATATATATACATATATGTATATATATATATATATACATATACTTAATTGCTGTGTGTGTATGTGTGTACGCGATATTTGTGAAATAAAAATGAGAGTTCAGAGAATCGCCATGAAATAAATAAAATTATTTATACATATATACATATATATACATATATACACACATATGTATACACCTATATATATATATATATATATATATACACAGATATATATATAAATATATATATATACATATATATACATATATATACATATATATGTATATACATATATATATATATAAATATAAAGATATATATATATACATATATATATATGTGTATAAGTGAAATATTTTTGAAAATAAACACATGGTAGAATGTAAATGAAAATATCATTCACTTAAGTTTTTTGCTATCTTTCGCTGTAAAACAGCTTTGTCACACGAGACTGTCTTATAGTGTTGTTGTCTTTTATTCTTTCTCCTCATTTTGATGGTATTGACGCAAAAGGGTCGATTCACGGTAGATGCAGAAAAACAGGTTAAGTTGTAAACGACGCTAGGATAAGTAGCGTCTGGTCGATGTCATGCGCAGGTTAGCGTTTCCGAAATACAGAAATTCACAACATCTTTGAAGTACGCTTGTGAGTACCTTAGGTATAAACTTTTAAAAATGTAAACAGTCCGCCCATCTAGATGAAACCCCGGTACGATTCTGAAATATGTAATATAGTGTTTTCAGTCAAAATATTTATATATATACATAAATATATATACACATATATATGCATGTATACATATAAATATACACACATATATATGAATATATATATATATATATATAAATATATATATATATATACATATATGAACACATATATATATATATATATATATATATATATAAAATAAAATATAAAACTGAAAGTATACTATAAGAGGATATAACCTATCGTGACATAGTTTAAGCTTAATATACGAGATAGAGGAATTATAAAGATAAATGTAATATGAGTCATAAATATGTACAAATGACACATCTATTTCCACTTCGATTGTTCAGTGCAAAGTGTACTCGGTAAAAACATGTTTTCTGGGATGGGGAAGCCGATCAGATTCCATTTTGGTTAACTGTAGGTCAGTTCGCCTATTAAGTTTGCGCTTGATCACTGGCCCCGCGCCTTGTCTTTATTTGTGTATTTTCTATTTTGTGTAAAAAGCACGTTTGTGTGGAGCATTCTTGAAAAATAATAGTTAATGTTCACTTCAATAACATATCTGAACTTGATAAATTAATGTATATATATATATATATATATATATATATATATATATATGTGTGTGTGTGTGTGTGTGTGTGTGTTTATGGGGGGTGTGTGTGTGCAGAGTTGAATAGTGTCGATGGGAATCGAAGTAAGAGAGCTCAATGTACTTATTAATAGAGCAGAAATACATTTAAAGTTAATAAATCAAACACACATTTGGACTGTTCGCATATAAATTATTTCGACCTCGATAGGTCTTCTCAGACGCGGAAACAGCCACATTTATAACCATCATTCAGTTCCGAAATGTGGCTGTGTTCGCATCTGAGGACACCCATCTAGGTCGAAATAATTTATAATGCGGACTACCCTAATGTGTATTTTGTTTATCTTTTTTACATTATATATATATATATATATATATATATATATATATATATATATATATATATATATATATATAACCAAAACATGGGCTTTCATAAAGTACCCAACTATAGAAATATCAATTTATCAACACCGGAAAACAGTATATCGCAGAGACCGCAAAAACAACTCGCAAGTTCTCGTTGCAGTGTCTTATTTTTTTATTTGTGCCTTTTCTATTTCGTTGAACAGCACGATTGTTTATACATCTATGTCCCCTGGTATTTTACTCTATTCTTGTCATGATATCTTTTTTGCGTGTCATGAATTCATTCCCAGGTCCACCGTTCTCATGGCTTCCGCGTGACTTTCATGTCTTCAGTTTTCTTTTCTTTATTCTCCTCCTTCAATTTCCATCCGATTTCAATATTCACCCCGTTAGTATCTGACGGCGCAATGTGTTATTTGCATCGTCGTATCTTTTCTTTGTATTCATTGCATGAGATGCCCATGTCTTTCTTTAAACCTTGTTTGTGTTATACATTATCTATTATATTCGCCGTGTTTTCAAAATCAAACAATACAATTATCCCATCAATGTTTCTAATAGTTTTTAACTGATCTGAGTCTGCTGGTTTTGAGAATATAAGGATAATGTAATGTGCTGATTACGAGAATATAAGGATCCATATAATGTGTTTGCTTTCCTAAAACAGTAATTAGCATAACCCGAATTTATTAACTATGTCCCATCGCCGCAATGTAGCATCCTTGTGCTTGTTTTACAAATACTTCACTGGATTATGCTATGATCAATTGGCTACTCTGGTGCCCCCTCGTCGTAAATTTACTAGATCAACTTGACAATCAACTAAATCCCATCCATTCACTGTTGAGGTCCCCAGATGCCGAAGAGCTTTCTACTCAAATAGCTTATTTCCTCGTGCTGCTGGCCTCTGGAACTCCCTCTCTGCACATGTTTTCCTGACAGTATTGAAATGCAGAAATTTAAAACTAATGTGAACAGACATCTCGCTGCGCAGATCTCAATTTAGGTTGACCCCCACAAACTTCTTTCTTTTCTGTTTTCTCAGTAGGGGCTACTGAGAAAACAGAAAAGAGAGAAGTTTGGGTGGGGTGAACTATGTTTAAAATAAACAAAAACAACTCGATACAATAATTCGGTAATTGCTTGTCGTTTAACTGAACGCATACGATTTTATCGATGTTGTATCTTTTTTCTTATGAAATTTACATACAGAATGAATCCGGATTTTATTAAATAATTTACTGAGAATTCCCATGCCATTATATCGCGTTATGTCTCGTTCTTTACGTGTCTCCAAATAGCAAAAGCTTTGAAAATAAAAATAAAAAATAAAAATTACGTTCCCGGTCTTTTGACTGGGGAGACTAATTTTGTTTGGCTGAGATCACTGTGTAGTATCTGGTCCGATAGATGCTACACTCTGTACACTGATACCGTCTTGGCATCACGTCTTGATTCCACCAGTGTGAGGTATTTTGCTGTGCAGTTCTAGGAGCTACACCTTCCAAGTGTTTGCCTTCTCTCTCATTGAGAACATGATGTGTGTATTGCCAATCAAGGCAATTCAGACGGGGCTGCCCGTGCATGTATGTAGGCAAGGATTCTCTTCCTATACGGTGCGGATTTTCAACCTCACTTTCTTGACACTGTGTCAAATCCTACCGGTCACCAGCTTGTCGATCACCAGCTTATGACGGATCCAGTATATCTTACATGCAACAGTGCCCAGTTAGTTTTTGTATTATACAACTAGTTTATAAGAATGTTTCCCTCTTCATCTCGAGCGAACTTTTCCATGTCTTAGCTTAACATTCTAGTTGTAGTTACCAGCTTTTTAGTTCCGTTTTGTTCTCCCAAATAGCTTCAGTTCGTCCATATACATGATGTGGTTTATTCTTTCTGTATCTCTTTGTGAACTTATATCACACGTTACAATTCCTGGGTGAATGTATTGTGTGACATCATGGCTATGATAAACAGTAGTGGCGATAGAGAGTCTCCCTGGAAAATGCCTCTCTGTGCTTTATCACCGTAACTCTTTTCTCTATTTACTCTTCATTCTCTGGGTTCGTATCGCTACTGACCCCTATCTCTTTCTTCTCTCTCTTCTTTTACTCTCACCCTCTCGTATCTATCCTCCTCCCTCTCTCTCTCTCTCTTTGTTTCACTTTTAATTATGTGCGTTATTTGTCTTCAACTTTTTTATGGAAGTTACACCAGACAAGGCATGAACCAATTGAGGTAATCAAAAAGTATAAAAAAGGAAAGTTTTCCTCGTAGCTTTCGATTTATTGATGTATATGTTGGTATTCCCTTGATGCACATCCAATATATGTACACTCAATTATAGAGTCATAGCTGAAATAGACAGAAGCCGAAATGTCCGCTCATTTCCATAGCAAGCCTCGCTCCGTGTATTTTCCGGATTCTGTCTCGATCATTTACGTAATCCGGATAAATGTGTTTTTACACATTCCTCGATTAGCTATTGTAATTGCTAATTGAATTCTACCTAAAATTCTAACATCAAAACTGCTCTGTTTAAGATTCAACATGAATTGGAATAAATACAACAAAGAAAATGCTGAGTCTTCTACAAATGAAGTCGACTCCCTCTGTTGGACTACAAAAAATTCTCTCACATGCTATCATTCTAAATTTCTACAAAATAACCATTCGCCAATTCATAGAATGGTATTGCCACATATGTGCTGGGGCAATAAAACACTAGTCTATCTGTCTTTGATTGGTCCGTTAGTGTTTTCTAAGATTGATCTCCTACCCCATCCCTGCAATTTTGCATCGCTGAGCTTGTTTTAAAAGTATTTCAATGGAATGCACTCCGACTGACTCGCAGCAATCATGTCCTATAAACGTAAATATTTAAGCTTATTTCAGAATCACAAAGATTCCACCCCTTCACTCTAGAAACTCCCAGATGTCGGAAAGCGTTCTACTCTACTAGCATTCTTTGTTGATCTGCTCGCCATTTAGAATTCCTCCCTTGCTCTCAGTTTCTCAAACTTTACCAACAGACAGAAATGCAAAGGTTATGAGAACGTACATCATCACTCTATAAATATGCCCCATAATTAACAGAAACCCCTTACGTCTCAGTGACAATTTGCTTTGTTTGAGGTCAATAAAAGTAAAATATTAGCAGTAATTAGTGTATACTTTCAGCTTCCTATACGCCTTGTAATTATGAAAAGAATCGCATTCGCATTACAAACGCGATATCTACCCATGCTCTACTTTCGTTTACAATTCTTATTTACTGTTCCGATTTTTTGAACACGTCTAGAAATCTCATTAGAATTATTCAGTACACATTACCATATCAAATAAAATGGCATTGTCTGAAGATCGTGATTTCTTTACTTGCGGTAAACTAGAAGACTAAATATTAGCATATAAATGAATGTTTGAGCACAATGCAGTAGCGCTGAATCATTAATCGAAGGAATCAGAATAAACTTTTAATGAAGCAATTATGGAACGCTCTAGAGAAGAAATATAACTTTATTCACTATATTTGTAACACAGTTTTAACAAAGAGCTGATATTTTCGAGGAATTAAAAGCGTTGTCACGAATCCAAATTTTGTACGTTATAAGAATAAAGTTAACTTCAGAAGAAAAAAAACATAGAGGGAAATTGCTGTGTTGACATACAACACGTGCTTACTACTGGAACTTCGTTAGGTGGTATACCTTTCTCTTGTGACACTATATCAATGCAAAAAACGGGTTTGTCACAAGATTTCTAATACGTGGTACACTTTTCCAGACGCACTACAGTGCAATAGAAAAACGTGGGCTCCGTTGGATTCTTATACCGTAGTGAACGCTATTCTTCTGGCTAAGATCACAGTGCACTATCTGTGCCGATGGATACTACACCCTATAGACCGGTGTCGTCTTGGCCTTCGGGACTTGATGACGCCGGTCTGTGGGTTTGTTCTGTGCAGTTTAGGTCCAGCCTCCCAAGCTTTGCCTTCTCATTCTTTGAGAATGGGTTAGTTAATTGCTAATCGCCTGAGGCGCCCCTACCGGGGAATGCAGCCAGGGCTCCCAAATATTTTTTTAGGGTCATAAGTGCTCTTCCTCTAGGGTGCTGACTTATCTAATCCCACTTTCCGATCTTGTGTCACATTTTACTCTGTGGTAGGTAGATAAATACCTACTCTATAAAACCGTCTCGGATACTGATTTTAATCGCTCAATGATCTTAGCACCTCGAGGGCCAACACGTCACCTGGCGACTTCCTTTAGGCGCGTTTTTTATAAATGGACAACACGCCGCTTAAATATAGCCGATATTCTGAATGCTGTAGTCCAAGCATGTATTTATTCTTTCTCGTATCGTATGTCTATACGCTTATCAAACGGGCTATTTTATTGAAAGGATAAAGTCAATACTATGTTCATCGCTTGCTCTCGATTACGGCTCATCACACTTGCGCCACATACATAACAACCTGTAATCATTAATAAACTATAGACCATTAAATAAAACATAGCATACGAAAGCCTTGAATTCAGTGTCCATGCCTTTTATTATATCATGAGTAAAACAATACATGATCTGGTTACGCATTGAAAATGTATTTTCTTCAGATATAAAAGGGGTCAACCATGAATAAGAAACAAACACCGATGTGTTAGGGATCTTGTGATGGAACCAAGTAATTAGTATGGTGAACAGAGTAAGTTTTGCGCTGTCCATACTAGTCATGTTACCAGTAACGGTAACATAGTAACGTGTGTGCTTTTTATACCAACCACTTTACCTGTAACGGTAAACTAAGTAAACTTAGCGTTGTCTAATAAAGGAAAACAGATTAAGTGTTGCACTGTCGATACCAGCAACAATCACGTTACCAATAAAGAGTGAACATATTAATTAAGCTTTGTTCTGTTTACCAGCCAATTTATCAGTAACTGTAAACTGAGTAAGCTGTAAACTTATTATACCAGCACCATTACACGTAACCTTAAACAGAGAAAGCTTTACTCTGTTTATACAACCTGCGTTACAGGTACTGGTAAACATAGTACACTTTTTCGCTATTCATACCAGCCAGCATATCAGTAACAATAAACAGAGTCAGCTCTCCACTGTTGATACCATACACTTTATCAGTAACGGTAATTTGGCGCTGTTCTATACCAGCATCATTACCAGTAACAGAAAACCAAGACATATTTGTGCTGTTCATTCTAGCAACGTTAGCAGTAACGATACACAGAGTAAGCGTTGTCATGTACATCCCAGTTGCGTTACTAGTAACGATATAGTAAGCTTTTCGTGGTACATAAAATCCACGTAACCAGTGACGTAAAATGAATCAGCTTTGCGATGTTCATATTACCCACTTTCCAGTTACGGTAAATAGAAAATATGATTCGTTCTGTTCATAACACTAACGTTATCAGTCACGGTAAACAGAGTAAGCTTCTCTCTCTTCGTACACGCTACGTTACCAGTAACGGTAAACAAAGTAATCTTTGCGCTGTTGGTACCAACCACGTTACCAGTAATGACAAACAAAGTAAGCTCTATTCTGTTTATATTAGACACGTTACCAGTAACGGTAACTAGAGAATTTATGACGGTGGTCATACAAATCACGTTACTAGCAACCGTGTTTTTCGGATAATGGAAATATCTGCGTTAATATAGTATAGCCTTACTAAATGAATCCCGTTTTTATTGATAAAAGCGACTAAAGGGATTCTTGTTTTTTGTTGAAAAGAAATACCTACTTGCTAAATATAGCTAAATATAGCTAAATATATAGCTAAATATAGCTAAATATAGCTATATATAGCTAAATAAAGCTAAATGTATAGCTAAATATAGCTAAAGTTTAATACATTTTGGTTGTTGTTCTTTTGTTACTCTATAGAGTAATTACACATGTATTTTTCTTTTGTTCTGTTTTGTGTAAAGGTTTATGTTTTCGTTGATACATTGTAGAAACGCACACTTCTGTGTATATACATCCTGACTAAATATTAAAAATAACATAGTTTCTGAAACCCAAAGAAGGACCCTTCTGTACACATTTGCTCACACGAAGAATTGTGCACCTTCTGCGAGTGATGTTGTCTCTAGTAACAGCACTAAACTGTATACTCCATCAGACCAGATACATTATTTTCCTGGAATCCGGTCATTTTATTGGCCCTACCCTTTCTTCTTCTATACACCCTCTCTCTCGCAGACGTGATGTTGCTAGTCATAGTTATTGTCTATAAATAGTATTATGGCATGTGTTCTTCAGAATTATGTGATCTATTCCCCGCTCCTTTTCATCCAGCTCGTTTGGTTCGTTGCTACAGTGGTCTCCATCAATTCGCTGTTCTGATACCCCATTGTAATACAGCTTCCTATTCCCGTAGCTTTTTTCCAAGAACCGCAGGCTTGTGGAAATCTCTTCCTGCTGACTGTTTCCCTCCTACCTATAGTATTTTTCTATTCAAGACTAAGGCCAATATACACCTCCTGTCTTTGCGATAATCATATTTGTTCGTGTTAGCTGCTTACATCAAGTGGCTTCATGCCTTGTCTGAAGCGATTTCCATAAAAAAAACACTTCAGCAGAACGGATCAATTATTTTCCTAAAATCCAGTTAGACTAGGAGAGTCCAAGTAATATATATTATAACATAGTTAACTGGTAAATTGGGGAGAGGAAAACTTATGTTCATCAATTTTTTTATTAACTCAACGTTTTAAAGGTTAATGATATATTTAGTAGAACTCTCGGATGTCTATATAACTGATATAAATATCAAGTATTAATCACAAGATGGTGTTTCTTTTATTTCTAAGAACCTGCACTGAAGTAAAACAGAAAAATGTGAAAAGAGATGGTGGTGTATGCATGTGTGCTATCAGCATTTATTTTGTAAAGAAAGCACACATATGTGATGCGCTTACAATGTTTCGATGCCAGTGATAAAATACATTCCGTGTGTCAAAGAGCTTTCCATGTGTTGGTGTTGCAAAAACAAGTGCAGCTGGACTTGTAGATAGAGAGGTGTATATTCGCGTGTTTTGCCAAGTCTGTTTGAGTGACGTGACAAAAATTAATTCTATTCCCTATTATGTGAACTTGCATGGCTACACGGCGTTGCCCGGTGCATTAACAACACAATATACGATTTAAAAAGGTAACATTTTTATTAAACTTAGCTCTCTTTCTCTCCCCCTCTCTATCTATCTCTACCTCTCTCTATGATGTTTTCTATCTATCTATCTCCATACGCTCACTTCATTTTCCTTATCAATAGTATTTTGTAAATACTTAAAGTGAATCAACGTCGGATCCATCTGTAAACGCATATGATGAATTGTATTTAAACTAAAATTTAGTGCAATAATGGGATTTTGAGCTTAGAAGAATACAGTTCGTTTTGTTAACACGTGTGTGTATAAATATTCTATGAACGTTCCTATTTATTTATAGAGATAATAAAGGGACAATGCCTGGTAGGTGTGTACGTACAATACATAGATGTTAATACAATTTTTCTAAATCGTGTATTAAGTTTCAAGAGACACTCGACAGTGTTTTTATTCAGTTTGCAGATATTTTGACAATCTATTCGTTATTTGAGAAACAATATACAAAACAAAATAAAGTGAACGCATTTTAAAATAGCCGCGAGACAATTGTCGTTTTACTCTTGTTCGCCATTTTGAATGTATGTATTTAAACATATATTTTGCTTATATATATATATATATATATATATATATATATATATGTATACATATATATATATATATATATATATATATATATATATATACATATATATATATATATTTATATTAGTTTGTTGATGCTTCTTTCTTCTTGTGTATTTTTTAATGCGAGTATTGAAAAATGACTAGCTGTTCGAATTGGTGCAAATATGGCAACGTTAAGTAAAGTAAATGTGTGCTTGGTTATCAGGGTGTTCTTGTGTATGTCATTGAAGTCAGTTAATTAATAGGAACTATATTTCTATATATTAGACTGAAGTTAATTTTGACTACATTCACTAGCTAAAAAGCAAATATTACGATGATTGAAATTTTTAAAGTTTATATTACCCTTTTTTCATCTTCAATATCTAAGAATGTTATTAAACTTAAAATATAATCCCAGAAGATATTGCATTTTTCTTAGTTCACATCATTACTCCGGTTAGGGTTAGGGTAAGGATTAGGGTAAGTATGTCCACATTATCACTTTAACTTAGGAATGTTGGCAATCTTCTCGTGGTCTTTCCCGTAAGTAACCGATGTCTTTCCAGAAATATTTCTAACTAGAAATACATCGGGGAAACTAATGCCCACACTAGAATCATCTGATTCACACGAAAGAAATAAATAGGTAAGTATTTAATTGGTCTATTTTTAAAATAGTTTGCATCAAATGCAAATTAAAAAGAGCAGGACGGGGACCTTGGGTTTACTTTCACCAAACTTTTAACCCTCGCTTGCCTTATTTTGTCCTTTAGTGCTCACGTTCCATGAGCGATGTTTCTGGCAAATAGAAATAATTGTTGTTTTGGGGTTAAAATTCATCCATTAACTTATTGTTAGCTACGTGGTGTCCTTGAAGTGATATTGGTTTTGTTTTTTTAAGCTATTTACATCCAGTGGAGTCATATCCTTGTCTGGAACGATTTAAAAAAAAAGTTGTTTTACATTTGTTCGACAACAACAAAGAAAATTGTCACTGAACACTAATATACTACTATGATAGGGGGCAGGTTTATAACGTAGGTAGCGTGGTGGCTAGCATGATGTTTGTTCACATCACATTAATATTTCTGCATGTTTTTGCAATCAAGCAACATGTAGCAGGGACGGATTACCAAAGGCAAGCGGTTCCAGGTAATATGATATTATTATAGTTAAAAAACTTTCCAGTGTTTAGGGACATTCACAATGAAGAGGTGGGAGTTTGCTGCTAGTCGGTTGCATAGAGAGTGTTTCAATAAATTCGGGTACACTATCGATTAGGTATCTCTCCACGTATAGTGTCTATATTCCAACTGTTTTTAAAGGTGTGCATAGTAGTGTATATTTTCTGCGCTCTTCATTGGCTGAAATCACATTAAAGAATTAAACATTTGTGTTAGGTAATAGTTACTATTCGAAACAGATGTAGTATTAAATATTTAAAGAAGCAACACCAGCCGCCGCTACTTTTCTTACTAGAGTGTTACTCTCCTTCCACAACATTTTATACATTACACAAATCTCTCTCTCTGATATAAATATATATATATATATATATATATATATATATATATATATATATATCGTACATGTATTGTATTAGTTTCTGTAAATGTAAATCCGTAGAAACTCAAGTGTTTATAAAAAGTGCTCAATAACAAGTAGAGCTGTTTATAAATATAATTTTTTTATTTATACAAACATTATTGGTTACATATGTGCATACATGTTTCGGTTGCACTTTTCCCAGAAAGTCAACCTTATCAGACCAAAAATTGTTGGTCTGATGAGGTTGACTTTCTGGGAAAAGTGCAACCGAAACATGTATGCACATATGTAACCAATAATGTTTGTATAAATAAAAATGTATACTTATATATATATATATATATATATATATATATATATATATATATATATATATATATATATATATATGTGTGTGCGTGTATATTAATTTATTTATTTATTTGAGTAAATATAAAATTATTTTTACCTGCATACGCCGGCATATATATATATATATATATATATATATATATATATATATATATATATATATATATATATATGCCGGCGTATGCAGGTAAAAATAATTTTTTATTTACTCAAATAAATAAATAAATTAATATACACACACATATATATATATATATGTATATATATATATATATGTATATATATATATATATATGTGAAAAGTTCTAATGCAAAACAGGAAAAACGCCATTTTGAAAATCACGAAACTGTCCCTACGAAAAGTGTTGCATTTCAACACTCACCATATATGATACCGAAATAATGTATTTTTGAGTTCAATTAAAGTCAGTTTTAATTTGAAGTCTAGATTTAATATATTCGTGTTTTTATTGTTTACGGTCTCAATTTAAACAACTTGGATTCATCGCATTTTGAGTGTAACTCTTCATAAATATATATATATATATATATATATATATATATATATATATATATATATATATATATACATATATATATATAGTTATATATTTATGTATATATATATATATGTATATATATATATATATATATATATATATATATTACAATCAGCTATGCAAGGATTTTATACGAACACTATCCAATATCGTTAAATAAGTGATTATAATTTCTTACCTGAAATTGAATCAAACAAAATATAATTATATATACATACATATATATATATATATATATATATATATATATATATATATATATATATATATATATATATATATTAGCATCATTTAATTTGTATTTCAGAATCTTACGTGGTGTATCTCTTGATTGTAACCTGCTACTTTTGGTGTTGGTTTGTCAAACCATACACTAGAATATTTTTTCGAGCAAATTCCGGTTGCGATTAGCCAAGTTACAAGCACGTCGCTCCAGCACATTCTTATGCATAACACATCTTTGTTAAAGGATGGTGAGATTTATTTTTGCTATACGGAACGCGGGCGATACCCCCTAATTATAATCCAATGCACTTACACCTTTATATAGTATGTAGATATTAATAAACTAAGCGTATGTGTTTTGTTAATTCATGAATTAGCTCATAAACATAAAAATCTTCATACAAAAATACCATCATGACTAAAACTATAACTCAATAAAATGTATTGAATAACACGTATTAACGGTGTATTTTATAACATTTGACAGTTTATCAAAAGCAATGAAAGGTTATAAAGATCCATATGAATATATTTCAGTTATTCTCTGATAATCGGAGTCCAGACTTAAAGTTTCCTTGTTATATTCGCGGTGTTTCAGATAATCGCGTTCTAATAACTTTTACATACTTTCCTAAAATGATCAGAAGCAAGCCCTTTGCGGGCCGAATTTGGTCTGCGAGCTTTAGGTTGCCGGTGCATGCTACTCCTTACTATATTAAGTTCGTATTATTGAGTCTCACCCTGTGTTACTTAACCCTAACCCTAAACCGAACCCTGTGTTTCTTAAAATTCACGCTAAAGTGTACACACTTTACTACATCGATTACAATAATTATTATAATATGAAATAAGTTGTGTAGGTCACTTATACGAAGGGCGTCCAGTAAGATTTCCTGGCAAAAGGGTACCACAATTACAGGAGCCTATTACGCTTCACTTTTGATGAAATTAAAGGAAGCTATCAAAAGCAAGAGGGCAAGATAAGCAAAGGTATCCTCCTCCTGCTGGACAATGCTCCGGTTCATAACTCGCATGCCACCACATCAGAAGCACGGGCGTGTGGCTATGAAATCCTCCCCCATCCCTCATACTCTCCTGACCTTGCACCCTCTGACTTACAGCTCTTCCAACCATGAAGTTGCTTTTGAAAGGAAAGCGTTTCCCAAATGATGCAGCCTTGATTCCTGAAGTTACGACGTGGTTGGAAGACCAACCTGGGGTGTTCTCAAAAAGGATGTCCAGAGTTGCATCAAACGATGGGAGAAATACATTACTCTGGGTGGTTCCTATGCAGAGATGGGCATTACTTATTGAACGCCCATAGTATTGTGATACTTTTTAATTATCGTATTTTGTTGGACATTTGTCGAGGTGTGTGTCCTTTCCGACAATGCCAAGGAATGTACAAATATTCGGGGGCTGTACAATATAAACACATCAAGCAATTTTATATCTTATCTTATGATTTCAGCCGTATGATCGTCATGTCCTGTTGTCTGTCTTTCGCGGTGACGAAAATAGAATATACATCATTGCTTGAAGGTACACTACCATGTATTTTTACAGCCCACGCCGGTAAGTTTCTAAATGTATCGCTTGTCTATTTGGTTGTTTTCTCAGTCATCTAACAAACAACTTAGGATCAGGTTGCATTGATTGATGTCATGTATCGATATATTTTTTGAGTGTGTCTCGATGGAAAGATTGAAGATAATCAGTTGTATTATAGTGGTTCACACTTTTATTACTTCCGCCAAAAAGGTTATACTTTCGCTTGAATTTGTGTGTGTATTGATTTACTCTTCTCCAGGGGTTAGGCACAAGGCCAGTTTTTATCTTACTCCCACAAGTAAGATGTGACCCAAGGTCGGGTCGGGAAAGTGGGGTTTAAAAATTGCCTGGGCAGCCCCGCCGGCATTCCCCGGTAGGGGCGCCTCAGGCAGTAAGCAATAAACTTACTCCTCCCCAAAGAGAGGAGGCGAAGCCTGGGAGGGTGTACCTCCTAGAACTGCACAGGACAGACCCATAGACCGGTGTAAATCAAGCCCCAAAGGCCAAGACAATACCAGTTTATGGGGTGTAGTATCCATCGGAACAGATACTACACTTTGAGCGCTTAGACAATCTTCACCAAACCTCGTCGAAATATCGTGCACAATATAACTCAGAACTTATTAAAATGTAAGATATATTAGTCCAATGTACAATGCAAAGAAACGATAAAGATCAAAGCAGCATTTTGGTGATGAGTTATGTTTCCTTTCATTGTAGAGGCTAGGGTAAGTGTTAGGGTTAGGCTTAGGGCAAATTTTCACATGATGTATCCAATGTATTACTGCATCTAATATGCTTTTTATCCTGCCATTTACCCTAGCAAATTCTGTCATCATCGAAATTCATAGAATATAATTTTTCTTGCAAATTGCATGTATGCAACTGATTCTATTTGATCATATTAACCATTATGAAAAAAATTCAGCTCTGTCAGATACTTAGTTTTTGAGTTATCAACGTTTTCATAGACAAATTTGAGAAATACTTCGAACAATATTACGATAAAACTTTTACTCACCCTAAGTTGTCAGGAAAATTCATGCAATCTAATAACATATGGACTTGCCTTAAAATATATTTTATTTATCTTAACTAATGGCCCCTCCATTACTTTATATATTTTTTTTATATTTTGACTTTAGGCTTTTCCACTGCCAACTTATCCATCTATGTAATTCCGCTGATGATAAGATTTTGATCTTTGAAAAGCCTTGGCTTAAGGAAAGAAAAATACACATCTCGAGCTGATATTAACTTTAGTTTATGTTATCCTATCTATCAGAATCCTAAACTACAGTTTTGTTCGCTTAATTCTTGCCGGAAAATTAACGTAAAATCGAAAGGTATACGCTAGGCATATCAGTCAGTATTTTTAGATATTACACTTGCCATCATGCTCCCCGATATCATACGGTGCACTGAGGAAGTATCACGCGAAGAATGCTCACTACCATATGTGCCGTTGTGTGTAGGACTCAGATGGACTTGTACACAGCACACAGAGGTGTCACTTCGTGGCGCTAATTACCGCATCGAAGCGAATACCAAATAACATATAAAATTCATAATCAATAATCTACTTCATCTCTGGGATCTCAGCCGACCCAAAGGGAAATCCCATTAATACTATTTACTACAATGCTCGAACATAACTATAAGTAGAACCATCTATATATAAATATTCCAATGTCTAGATGTGTGTCTGTATGTTATATTATGTATATACAATGCTAAAATCTATATTGTAAAATATCTACGGAATAAAATGTAATTGATCTGAATCCCTGAAGACCCAATCTAAACACATTAAATGAATTCTATATTGATGAAATATTAATCATGCGTATACAATCATGGGAAGACAAGGGAGGCGGTCTCGAATCTGTAAGAGTTCACTAAGTGAGGTATGTGGGCAGAATTTTTATTAAATTATAGATCTTATTTTTATTAACTTTAAATCATGTGCATAACATACTCCAGAAAAGACAATGGGCGTGGTCTAAAATCGGTACGTGCGCTTCCAATCTGCTTAGAGAAAAATAGGACGATAACTATCTTGAATACTCATATAGGAATATCCGATTTTTATGGAATTTATAATAAATCAAGCACATCAGCTAATAAATACCGATAGACAGATCGCTTATCTAATAAAAACTCCATATAAGTGTTATAAAGTACTAGCCTGCAAATGCTTGATCTTTGCATGATTATAAGTTTAGAAATTATAGTAATTAAAGATAAGCTCATTTTGCAAATTCTCAAAACAATGTAAACATCTGAACTTGCTTTCTGATGTGAAAATGCAGCTTAAGGATAGAAATAGAGTCATAAATGTGATTCAGACGCTGCTCCGTTAGAAACAATGGGCAGATGTAGTATTCTGACAGTAAACGTGTTCGTAGAGACATAAGGTTTCTGAACGATCAATGTTTCTAAATTCGGCAATTGTCCTGGAAAATATGAAACAGTCCACAAACTTGCTTTAACCGATCGTATATTTAAAATTGTGTGAAATCACTAAAGTGTTGCGTATATGAAAAATCAATGTATTCTCAATTTGGCAAAAGACAAAGACCCATGAATGGCGACTATTATATGTGTTAATATAGGTTATATTGGTGCGTTTGATTGAAAAAATTCTTAAGATGAAAAAGTGCTCTTTAGTCACAAGTCACTCATACGAATTGCTTGAGAATACACCCTTTTCTCTTTATCTGGCCCAGAGTGACTGTCTGTTTCCATACCTCAAAAGAGAAAGGGATTTGAATGCACTTAAGAATTGTTATCAGAAACTGAGGTTTATATGGGGTCAAAACATATCATCCGACAAAATGTACATATTTAAATAATCGATTTAATCCGTGTATCAAGAGACTATGTTGATGAATAAAGTCTAATTTAGCCTAAGAGTATTTTTATTTGTTAGGCGAGGGACTTATTATGTGATGTGTTGTAAGACTACATTTTTTTAAGTTTTCCAAAATTTCAGTATCTCTTGACTATGTGAGCGGGCAAAACGGAGTGAGGCAGTGAAATATAAACAAGTGATATGGCGTTAAGAGCATAGTGAAAAGAACATTCATTTCATGGAAACTTTGTGATTTCCTGCTAATACCTTTGTAAATGAAGCGGATGTAGAAATACAAGTAAAATTATAGCAACAAATAAAGTATATCTTTCATTGTAGTATTTGAATATATATATATATATATATATATATATATATATATATATATATATATATATATATATATAGTCTCGGAAGTTTTTCAACCATTAAAACTATATTAAAAAAAAACAACAAAAAAAGACTTTTAATCCCAAGTCTTTCAGTGGAAAATCACTCATGTAAGTCAATTTATTTTTTACAGTTATTATATTAGTTTGTTTCTAACACTATTTTAATGGATCATCAGTTGTTTACCATGACACACTGTTCCGGGAATTTAAAAACAAGACAGTATTTAATGTCATGGCTTCCCAGCAGAGTTGATCAGACCCCACTTCCATTCAAAGACAAAAACATAAACGTTCCTTATACTAAATATACGTTGTGTTCCATATAAATGTTTTGCTAACTTATATTAGTGTTTTTAAAAAAAATAATATATATATATATATATATATAAATGCTCACGGTTTATGTTGTTGTTGAAGCTGAATTTATTTAACTGTGTCAATCTTTAATCTTATATCAATTTATTCTTCCCAACATGTTCAAATAATTTCAGCAATTAAATATATTTTAAAAAAGGACACTAGATTAAAAAAAAATATTACTTTCTTTTAATTTTTGGTATTTTGATTTTTATCATTTCTTTTAAACTATTTTCTGCGGGATTGTTCTTATTCAGCCCGGCCTATTTCTTGCATCTGCGAGTCAAGATGCTTTTATCATTTTTATTTTCAGCCTTTCTGTATTGCTCCATGTATATCGACAGAAGTTGATTCTGGATTCCTCAACGGAATAATAGCAGGTTGCATGTGCCAATTATGGGGCCCTGGAGGTTATTCAAGCGTTTCACTGTAGACGGTTTGATTCTGTTTGCTTTTTTTTTGCCATATTGAGGTTGACCTCAGGATATGTATTCCGCCGGATGTGGGGGATTTCCTTTATCTTTCCTCCTTTTGAATTGCACCGGACTTGATTCTTGTGGGGGCAGATCACAGCTTTCACATTTTACCGAGTTGTTTGGTCTCTCTTTTGAACTTGTTATTTTTTCTTCTTAAGTTATTTTAACTGGGGCAATGACATGTGGAGTATTGTCAGTTGTTGAGGTCAATATCTTACGTTAATATCTCCACTGATGAACTGCCTAGCACACACCTTGTTTGGTAGCGAACACGTGTATGGAACTATAGATTCAGAAAATAAATAAATGATAAAATAAAATAATTTTTCGTTCTCTGAAAACAAAACAAAAATATATAGGTAAACTCTCCATATATATATATATATATATATATATATATATATATAGAGAGAGAGAGAGAGAGAGAGAGAGAGAGAGAGAGAAGGGAGTGAGAGAGAAAGAGGGAGAGGTTAAATATGAGATTAAAGATTGTAAAAATACAACACGTATTACGTCCTCAGTTGTTCGAAAAACGGTGTTTGAAATAAATTAGTTTTATTTTCCTTCTTTAGGTCATGGCTATTCTGAAGAATATAAGATGAATACGAATATAAGAAGTATATAGCATTCCCAATGCATTTCTATACTTGTATTTATCTTATAATATATGTATATCTTTTAATATTATGACTTTTAGTAATTGCACAACTAACTTATCTCTCTGTATTCCTTCTGAGGATAACATTTCATTCGTTGAAAAGGCATGGCTTAAGGAGGTAAAAATCAAGCTGCTTTATCTGAAACACGTTGTAACGGATGTAATATTGTATTTTTACAATCTTTATTATTAACTGTAAATTGTCTATGTTATTGCTCTATCTCGTATATCGAGCATCAATTCTTATATATATATATATATATATATATATATATATATATATATATTATATTTGAATTAAAAAAATATGTTCAAATATAAATTTTATAACATAAAGAAATTGTTATAGTAAAATAGTGTAACGCCAGAAATAGGCAATGCATGTTATGCTATGTGATATGATATCCAATGCAAATCGACTTTATATGTTTTCCTTATTTTTCATATAATTAGAACACCAATAAAAAAAATCCTGGAAGCATTTACATGGTGTATGTCAAAGAATTGTATTATCTGACGCGGTATGAAATCGAATAATATATATATATATATATATATATATATATATATATATATATATATATATATATATATATATACATTATCACTTTTTTGTTTAATTTTACTTCAGTCGATGTTCTCAGAAATCAAGGTTAAATAGATATTCGAATATTCCATAAATGCTCTCTTTTACTTCTCAAACGTTCAGTTAGTAAAGAAGTTGAGCATGTTAATGTTCCTCTCCCCGATTGATCCGTGAACTATGTTATAGTATAGCTTTTTGGAGCCTCGTTGTCTTACCGGATTCCAGGGCATTAATCTATTTAGTCTGGATGGGTATCCAGCTAAGTGCAGTTACTTGAGGTAACATTCTTTGGAAAAGGTGCAGAATCCCCCATATGAGCCAGTGTATAGCCATGTCGAGTGGATCTTATTTGAGCTTCTAATACTATCCTATGTTGCATACTTTGTCAGGGTTTACTTGGTGGGGAAGAATACTCAAGTCAGGTTATCCTTACACACACTTGTTCATAGAGACCGTAGATACTCGAGAATGGTGTCTAGTATGTAATTCAAACTCACCAGTAGGTAATTCAACCTCACTGGTACCTAGTTCAAACTCACCTGTAGGTAATTCAAACTCATAGTAGCTATTTCAAACTCACCAGTAGGTAATTCAAACTCACTAGTACCTAGTTCAAACTCACCTGTAGGTAATTCAAACTCACTAGTAGCTAATTCAAACTCACCAGTAGGTAATTCAAACTCACTAGTACCTAGTTCAAACTCATCTGTAGGTAATTCAAACTCACTAGTAGCTATTTCAAACTCACCCGTAGGTAATTCAAACTCACCCATCTTTAGGTAATTCAAACTCACTAGTAGCTGATTCAAACTCACCTGTAGGTAATTCAAACTCACTAGTAGCTAATTCAAACTCACCTGTAGGTAATTCAAACTCACTAGTAGCTAATTCAAACTCACCTGTAGGTAATTCAAACTCACTAGTAGCTAATTCAAACTCACCTGTAGCTAATTCAAACTCACCCACCTGTAGGTAATTCAAAGTCACCCATCTGTAGGTAATTCAAAGTCACCTATCTGTAGGTAATTCAAACTCACTAGTAGCTAATTCAAACTAACCTGTAGGTAATTTAAACTCACCTGTAGGTAATTTAAACTCACTAGTAGCTAATTCAAACTCAGCTGTAGATAATTCAAACTCACCCACCTGTAGGTAATTCAAACTCCCCCGCTTGTCGGTAATTTAAACTCACTAGTAGCTAATTCAAACTATCTAATAGCTAATTCAAACTTACCTGTAGGTAATTCAAACTTACCAGTAAGTGGGTGTGTGTGTCCAGTGGGTTTAATTTGTACATGTTACTAAGCAGTTCGGTATACTCCAACTTACACATAGTGAAATGAACTATCTCTAAACATAGACGATATAAATGCTTACATTGATGACAACCTACCTAAACTCTGCAAATACTTAATTCTCTCTGATAGGAAATCAGTTGAAATTTAATTTCCGACACTGATTATCATGTGTATCTCCATGGTCGATTTCCAGGACATCTAGCCAAAATGGCCGTCTTTCTATACTGATATTGGCTTGGTGTGAGCTGATTTGCGCCACACCAACACTTATAAGATGAATTACTGCCGAAATAGAATAAGCTTCATAAACGATTTATTGATTAACTTTTATCGGATATCAACATTTTTATTGCAATTCATGTCATTAACTAAACGTTATTCGTATAAGCTTTATTGTATCCTTTTCTAATGCTAATTTTAAAACCATCGGTTGTCATCGCCGATAAAACTCTCCCTGAGAGTCTAACGTTCACATTCATCGTCTTAATATTCTCAAAGAATATACATTGGAATAATTACTTTTAAGATACTGGCAAGTCTTCTGCAAAAGTTGTAGGCTCCCTCTAGCAAGTTAGAAAACTTATCATGTCTGCTAGTATCCTATAAAGCACCATTCGCCCAAGCATGGAGCTGTGTTACCATATCTTGAATCTTATTCCGACTAGTAGCAAACAGGGTGTAAAAACAGTCCCTAACCAAATGCGTACAGTATTGTTGGTCAGGCTTAAACTCCTGTCCCAACGCCGTAGTGCTGCATCTCTGTGCTTTTTTTTAGCGGAGTGTTCTCCAATGACTTACAGTACTTATTAAATTAGCATAAATATTCCTGGCCCACGCGAGTTGCAGCAAAATTACACCCTCTGTCTGTAGAGATCGTTCACTACTGGAAAAAGTTCTATTGCAATAACTTCTTATCTAGGACAGCCTTCATGTAAACTTCACTGTCGTCTCTTTGTTTCTCCGTCTGTAGCAACATTAAAAAATCTCAATGTAATGTGAGCAAACCACTTCCTGTCTAACTTTCCTACATAAGTTGTTTATTCTGCTATAAGTTCGCGCCTATCATAGTCGCTCCTTGCGTTACAGTGACAATATACTTTGGTTTAGGTGAACTAAAGTAAACCATTACCATTCGTTAAACTAAAATTCATAGTTTACCATCGGTTATATATTTCCAATCGTGGTTTTATTTACTTGCACCCCCACGATGGTAGAGTTAATCTCAATATTGCTTTTTTAACGTGGGGAAAGTTCACTTTCCTGGAAAGGGGTACTCTAGATTAGAACAACATTAAAAAAAACTGATTCATTCAAAAAGGCTTCTCTATAACTGAACGATGACAAAAAAGATGATGTATAGCAACTATTTGTTTCTTTTACCTTTGCTTTCCACCTAAAGTAAAATTTGACTTTTATGAAAAGAGTTTCTATTCAGAACCTTATTTTCTGTTAGACACAATACCACCGCGCTGTTTTTATCTTCACTACAGTATGGCTGTTTTAAAGTCCGATGTCAACCGATACTTATCACGGTTTTATTCTTAAGTAATGAAATTCTCTCACCCATCGTTTTCAATAGTCCTATAGCATTTTTCATTATCTTAATGGCAATATTAACGCTTATCTTCGAGTTGGTTTTGACCTTGCTAAGTGGTTAACCTTTAATAATGCTGTCTACAAAAGTTTTGAACTGGAAATTAAAATTCTATACTCCAGAACGGTATATTATAGGCTTGTCTCACACACACGCTATTTGTATTAATTTTCGGTACTCTTATAGCTGACGCGCCAGATTTCCGTGACTTCAAATCGGCAACGATCGGGCTGGTTGCAGAAGCGTCCGGGAGCTGGAGGAACGGAAACGAGGCTAAAGCTGACAAACGCTCAATGTAAGACTGGTAGACTATAGTATAAGACGAACATTTTCAAAGATAAAATACATAAATAAAAAGAAGAAAAAAAACGAACACACCGTAGCTGAAGAACTGTAAATAAACATATTTTTATTTTATTTTTGTTGGGGGGGGAGGGGCAAATGAACTATTATCAATCAAATGTCTTGATTTTAATGTTTTGGTTTGTTTGTGAAAATAACGTTTTTTTTTGCGGGGGATAACATTTTGTAAATGTTTTTTTTCAACATAAAACAAAAACAGAAATGAAAATGTTATACTCTTGAATAAATCCTTCCGGAGATTCAACGAGCTGACATAGCTGATAATAATTTATTGTTGTTGGAATAGAATGCGATTATTATGTTCTTCCAAATATTGTCGGCCGATTGCTATAACCTGATTAGCGAATGAATGCCGCAGCCATATTGGTTAATACTTCGTCAGCTCTCGAGCGTTTCCGTGTCCTGCTCGACTGTTACCGACGCGAAATCACGGATATCTAGCGCGTCGGCTATAAGGTTACCTGATTTTCTTCAAAATAGTTTTAGGAATATCGGGCATGACTATAAAAGAGCGGTTACGTTCTTTGATAGTTATGTATATGATAAAAAATTAAAGGAAAACGTACAACGAACTATGATAGGGATAATTTATAAGAGGTCTCGTGTCTCAAAATAGGATACATATAATACTGCTACTACTAATAATACTACTAATACAACTACTACCACTTCTACTATAACTATAGGTTATCTTTATAGGCTGGCACATCATTTTTTAGAATTTCATAAAATTTATTGTGAGACACACTCAACATTTATTGCTGATTATGAAAATATTGCTTTTGAAATAATAAATTACTGTCAGTGTCAAAACTATTAACACACACAAATGATTCTTTGTTCTTCCGTTAAAATAATTGCCATCGTGAACTAACTATCATTTTAATAAGTAAAACCAAAATGTATCTTAAGTATTGTTTTTTTTAATTGCAAAACTTTAATTATTTCCAACACAATAACATTTTCTGCTTGATTACTGTAAAAATGACTGCGAAACAAACATACCTGAAATTCTCTGATGAACTTGCTGCTCTGGTGCTCCCACGACGCAAATTCAATAGACCAATTTGACAATCTGCCAAATCCCATCCATTCACTGTCGAGGTCCCCAGATTCCGAAGAGCTTTCTACTCCAAAAGCTTATTTCCTCGTGCTGCTGGATTCTGGAAGTCCCTCCCTGCTCCCTGTTTTCCTGACGGTACTGACATGCAAATATTTAAAACTAATGTAAACAGACATCTAACTTCATAGCTCCTAATTAAGGTTGACCCCCTCCCCTAAAAAAAAAAACTCTCACCCCTTTTCACAGTAGCCCATTACGTCTACAGTGGCGGTCTGCCTTGTTCGGGGTGAACTATGTTAAAAAAAAGTAATACGAAGTTCACTTTTTGAAATGTATTTATAACACATTTTACTGTTTAAGTGAACGGGCATGATAATTAGATCTTGGAACAATTTATTTTAAAATTGTAAATTAAGTCGTTTTTTTTTTGTTTACTTTACAGACATAAGATTTATCATGAATAAAACACGGAGAATCACGTATTTGTTTATGTTCATAACCAAGTGTGAGCATTCAATTCCTTAGCATATAATTATATAAGAGATGCGTGTGTGTATATTACGTCGAACTATTGAATTTGTAATTCTGAGTTCGATCCTAGCGATATATTTCATTGTACTTCTTCTTTGATGATCTCTGGTTATTATTTTCGTCTTTATACACACCTTGAACATTATTTTTCGGAATAATTCAATAATAATTAGCAGTCAAAAACTTGCAAACAAAAACAACATATAAAAACAAATAATATATAAAACAAAGTATAATTAAAATATGTACCGACGGGTTTAGTTTCTATTTGAGGAAACTGTAAGATTATTTATTTTAAAGTGGGATTCGGTGTAGCTGAGTTATGAACGCACGAAAACAGAAATGGCGGTCGTTATTTTCGATGACATTTCTAAATTTTATAAAGTAAAGCAAAGATAAAAGTCACTTCGAAAATCTCGACCGCCATTTTATTTCGAATATCGATAAGTCAAGTTTTCGTGAAACAATTCTGAAATAAAAAATCGTAAAAATACTTTCCTCAATTTACAAGTATACAGGGCGGTAGATAATGTAAGTCTACTATATTTACTATAAATTCTAATTTTTTTAAACAATTTTTCTGGTTTATAAATAAGCGACTGTTAACTTTTATCGGATTATTTTTATAATGATTTACACTTTTCATATAAAATCCATCACAGGTAGAAAGCTGTTTTATATTTCATCTGATTGTTTCCAAAAATGTTCTTGTATTTCAACATTTTATTTTATCGCTGAGGTCATCTAAACATATGTTAAATATATCTAAAAATTCATCTAAAATATTTAAGATAACGGTTGTTATTCACCTTACATGCCACTTACAAAAATATATATAAATATGAAAAACATACATATTTTACTATATATAGTTGTTGAAATCTGAGAATAACATTCCACCTAGAATTACCCCATGTAGAACAAGAAAAATAATCAATCATGAGATTGCATACCCCGTCCTAAAACTTAAAGATTAGAAAAATGGAGTTTCTAGGTGTTACTTTTTTATGCGACGTTAGGATGGGCAAATGTCTTATCTAGGTGTGTTACCTTTTCCATATGACGTACGGATGGACTAATGTTTATCTAGGTGTTCATTTTTCCATATAGCGTAAGGATGAGCAAATGTCTAATTTAGATGTGTTATTTTTTTCATATGACGTAGGATAGGAAAATGTCTTCTCTAGGTGTGTAACTTTAGTCCATATTACGTAAGGATGGGCAAATGCCTTATCTAGGTGAGTTATTTTTTTCCATATGACGTAGGGATGTAAAAATGCTTTATCTAGGTGTGTTACTTTTTGCGTCTGCCGTAAGGATAGACAAATGCTTATCTAGGTAGGTTACTCTTTCTATATGACGTAAGTATGGACAAATGTATTATCTAAATGTGTTACGTTTTTCATATGACGTAAAGATGGACAAATGCTTTATCTAGGTGTGTTACTTTTTTCAATATGACGTAAGGATAAGTAAATGTTTTATTTAGGTGTGTTACCTATTCAATATGACGTAAGGATGGTTAAATGTCTTATCAAGGTGTGTTACTTTTTCATATGACGTAAGGATAGGTAAATGTATTATCTAAGTGTGTTACATGTTCACTTGACGTAAGGATAGGTAAATACCTTATCTAGGTGTGTTACTTTTTCATATAACGTAAGGATATGTTAATGTATTATCTAGGTGTGTTACTTTTTCATATGCCGTTAGGATAGGTAAATGCCTTATCTAGGTGTGTTACTTTTTCATATGACGTAAGGATGGATAAATGTATTATCTAAGTGTGTTACTAATTCCATATGACATAAGGATAGGTAAATGTCTTATTTATGCGTGTTTCTTTTTCATATGACGTACGGATGGATAAATGTATTATCTAAGTGTGTTACTTATTCTATATGACATAAGGATAGGTAAATGTCTTATTTAGGCGTGTTTCTGTTTCATATGACGTACGGATGGATAAATGTATTATCTAAGTGTGTTACTTATTCTATATGACATAATGATAGGTAAATGTCTCATTTAGGTGTGTTACTTTTTCATATGACATAAGGATGGGTAATTCTCTTATCTATTGGTTTTACTTATTCCATATGACGTATTCTTGCTATGGAACCATTAATGAATTAATAACTTCATTTAATCCGTGTATAATTTTTGCAAATGTTTAAATTAACAACGGTTGTTTAATTTCGGTTAATTCCCTGCCCATGATTGTACAAAACAATGTTTACAATAATCGACATGGCTATATACGTTTTTGAATCTAATTGGACACAATATGAGCCAGAAAGCGAATAACTACGGTTAAGAGACCTAAGTTAGGGTTAGGGTTAGGGTTAGGTTTAAGTTATTGCCAACAGGGTAGCTTGACCTTTTTCTGTGACTTTGTAACTTGATCTGCGTCATAGTTATCTAAACATTCAATCAGTAATAAGTTATAACATTGACTATATTTTTACAATATTTGGTACTGAGTGGTCAAGCAATGTGGACGTGTGCTGTTAAAAAAATACTTGCCCGAAAACATAACCTCCTTGGTATAGGTAAATATGCTAAACATAGATAGAAATTACATTGATGATTTTAAAAGGTTCAACTTTTGTAATGTACACATTAATATTTTCGGTAACGGTTGTAACCAAGGATTTCTTTCAATTAATAACAAAAGTTTAGATAATAAAATTAATCGTTTATAATAAATATTAGGTATCAGCATTAACTAGCATAACAGCGCTAATATCGTGCAAAACTTACGCACCAAAATAACACCTAACTCTAATAATAAACTGCCTACACGTTATCAAACCCTTTTCTTATTTCAACGGGGTATGCAAATTGCCGTAAAGAAATAATTACTCTAAGATCAACAGAGCGGCCATTTTGTAAGGAAAAATAAATATGCTATTACAAAAAAAAACAAGAACTAAAAAAAACAGAAAAAATCAAAAAAAGGTTAAGAAAATATTTCTGGCTTGAATGATTAGTTCTGTCAGTTGGAAATAGCAACCACTTGACCTTCTTGACCTAAGAACTATCGGGACCTTTTTTTGGAACGTTTTTAGTTGTGTCTTATTTCATTAACGATTAACAATAAATTGATTTACATACGGGTGAAAGAAGAAGTCATTTAAAATTTAAATTGTGTTTTTTTTTGTATATTCTTTGTATATTTTCGTTTCATTATTTTCTTTTTCTTTGCTTTTTGTCTTCAATAATTCATTTTATTTTTCATGTTTGAATATTTGTGTTCCTTTTAACCTTTGCTTCTAAATCGGCAAATAAGAAATTGTTCTATCCTTTGGATGAATACGCCTCTACAAACGGGGCAATAAGAAAGAAATACTCAGTATGTTAATCTACTTAAGCGTCTGTAATTTCAAAAATATATGTTAGGAAATAGTTTATATCCTTATGATATGTCTATTTAACATTTTTTTAATAAACCTATGTTTAACCTGAACAAAACGCATTGCAACTGGGACGTATAGGGTGACTGTGAGGTAGGGCCCAGATTCATAAGAGCATCCTATATTATGAGTTGTGCAGTAGGATTTTTCTTTCACATTACATTTACAATTTTACATGTTAATACAGTCGGGGCAACAGGGGACAGAGACTCATTTTCAAAGGTAAGTAGTTGGAGAAATAAAGCGATGTTTATACAGTCGAGGAAACAGGGAGTAGAGAGAGATTTACAAAATATAAGTACTTCGATGAAGAAAAGCTATGTTTTAAACAGCTTTCAGGCATGTGGGGGCGTCTACAGTGAAGGGGTGCGAGTTTACTGATTATCAAATTGTGTTATTTATGTTGATAAGGGTACAAGTGCAGCATTCTTGCCGAATCACATTGCATTGTAGTACTTTTAAAATAAGGGCGGGTGCGCGAGATTGCGGTGCTGCCGGAGATATTGAAGCTTGGTAGAAAGAATATGACCTAGTAGATTGGGCTCTGTCTAAAAGCAAGGTACTAGTAGTGACTACTTCTTCGATCTTTGCAGGTTATGAAAACGAAAGCAGAAGTAATCCAATCCTCTGATCTTATTTATTCCTTTTGCTATCGGCTTTCATAAAATAACAGAACATATTTACTTGGGTGTGAACCATCGCTTTAAATTTTTATTTTTTACTTTGATGTGAACTTGTAGACAGATGGAATACCTACACCAATAGCATATAAGGTAAGGACCAGCTATGCTACACCAAACAACGGTTTCAGCCGATTCAATAAAAAGAGAAACAACTTTCTGTACATGATCCACGTCACTCCAGCAACTTCTGGTCTCAGACGTAATTGCCGAGATATATAGATGTCACCCGACTTATAATGCACTTAAGCTTTACTCTACAAGAACATCCAACATTATAACATCATATATGTAAATAATACACATACAGATGGTCAGCGACTCTTATAGAAATGCGGGCAGACGTAAACAAATTAATTACACAACTTAAGGGTTACAACCCGATGAGAATTATATTTTAGATTTAATCTTGGCAGTAGGTTACGAGGATATAAAAAGACTGGCTTAATCTAGACATAGGGTACTTAATGAAGATGAAGAGTACGTCTTAAGGCAAGATCTTAGATGTCCCAGAGACATCTGGCGTTTGTCGATATAAAAACTCTTTTTGTGAATGAAAGCAATTTCACACAGTTGATCTGAAGCAGCTGACTGTGATTCCGAATGAATCATTTCAAAACCAATCACCTATTTGAAAGGTAAATATTTTAGTTGTGTCTACATGCAATGGGTGAATAAGATCGCATTGGTATTGAGGAGGTTTATTGGCAATAAAATTCCATACTATCATACTTTTTCAGTAAAGTAAATCCATGTTTAACGGTTGTTCATAACTCAAAGTGTATTGTATTGCTGGTGTGAAGACGTCGACAGTATATCCATAACGGTGGGCAATGCGGCCATTCAAAGATATGCCACCTCTGTATACCGGCAAATTATAACGAGTGTGATATCTCCTAGCGAGTAGAACTTCAGAAGAAACTGCGTATGAAACTAATGGCATAACTGGAACCCTACAACTGACTTAAATCTTAACTAAATTCACACCTAACACAAAGCGAACCCTGAACCCTTACCCTAACCTAACCCTAGGTTCAGATGGAAAAACACCATCATATCGTACGTAGACTGAAATAATATCAAATATTTTAAAAGTATTGGCCTCCATTCCAATTTGCATTATTTCTTACCCAATAGACGAACAGAAACACTGGAAAAATAAAACAAAAGATAAAAGTACAATGAAAAACACTGTTTTGTTGTGCAATCAAGTAAAAACTAACTATAAATTGTGTGCGTTTGTTCTGTTCGCCGATGGTTCATGTAGCTAGACACATCACGATTCGGAAATATCTGTTACTGATCAGATCCCTATTTTCTATGGAATATATGACCGTCTGTTTAATGCTAGCCAATCCTAAGTTGCATACATGAATTAAAATATAAGCGTGGTTAAATACATAAAGGAAAAAAATAAGTTTTCACACACCTCTAAATCTGAAAATGATCTAAATATAGCGAATAGTGTATTTGTCACGTGAGCTTTCGGATTCAGAATGATAATGGTGACATCAGAACAGTCCGTACTTTGTTGGAGTATTTCAACATAACAGTGTGTTTTGGGCCGATATATTTTATGTTTTGTATATTTTAAAAGCTGAAGTTATGTTTTACTCGCAGTAGTGTCGTGTCATTGCGGTAATTGTCCTTTTTGGAGTTGATTTTCTTTGAAACCCGATGGTTAAAGGACTCAATATTACTCTTTGCTCTCGAACATTGATATGCAATGAAGTCTGATTAATTTCTAATTTTATTCTGTCATTCAATACATTATTATTGCTGCTCTATCCACGATGTTGAGCTTTGCTTTTGTCTTGATAGTTTACTAGTTAAATATATTATTTATATCTTTGGTGAATTATCTCTCTCTCTCTCTCTCTCTCTCTCTATATATATATATATATATATATATATATATATATATATATATATACATATATATACATATATATATATATATATATATATATATATATATATATATATATGCGAAAGGAAGGATGAGATTTCCCATATATATATATATATATATATATATATATATATATATATATATATATATACATATATATATATATATATATATATATGCGAAAGGAAGGATGAGATTTCCCATATATATATATATATATATATATATATATATATATATATATGTATATATATATATATATATATGTGTATATATATGTATATATATATATATGTATATATATATATATATGTATATATATATGTATATATATATGTATATATATATATATATATATATATATTAATGTATTAATAAAATAGTAATCTGTGGACACGTCTTTCACTCTTACTGTGGCTCATCAGCGTGGGTGATTATTGCAATATTCGAAATATTGACAACACGTACTACAGTAGTGCGTTTTTACGAAATGTTTTTAGAATAACATCAAAGATTAGAACATTAGTGTTTATGCCCCAATAAATTTAATATTTATACATATTTAACAACGTGTGCCATTTAAGCAAGCTTTACTAATATTTATTAGCTTTTTCACACAAAATTGAATTAGTTGTGGCTGTTTATAAACGTTTTACCTGCATGCAGCCATTTGATTATTTACCACCGACTGACAAAATGGTTATTGACTCACAATCTGTATCGCAATCTTCGTGAATTTAATACGCATCGAATGTAACGTTCTACTCGGAATGAGAAACAGCCTCCCAGCGGTTGACCTGAGCGTATTTCGTTTACATAGAGGCAAACGACAGACCGTAATTGACCCTCAGCCAAATGACGTAACTTCTGCTAAATTAATACCACCAGCTATAATGTTTTCTTCCCTACGGGGGGCAGCAAATGTTAATATAAAAGTTGGCTGACAGGTCGCTTCCCTGCTGTTTGAAAACGCGTTCTTAACTAAGACCTGGGTCAGCGGTCTGCATTTACATTAGAAAAACGTTTCCCCCCCTCCCCTTGATCGCTGATACGTGGGTTTCAAACAATCATTCATGAATTATTCAATCGAGTATCAAGCCGACATTTAACAAACAGTTATCTAATTGACTCGCGTTGAAATAAATCATTCGTGTTTCTCCGTCTCTGGCACGGGAGTAGATATTTACTTGCGAGAAGCGGAAGAGGTCAAACTGATCCGGCTCAACCCTTTTAAAAAGTAAAGATTTATCATTCAATTAAGTATGTATCTGGCATTTATTCAATACTAAAATATGGAGCTCAAAATTACCGTAAATTCAGTGAATTATTGGATCTTATAAAAAGCGTATATAGTGATCGCCTTATTTGTGTAATATCCTACTTGACTTTAAAGCTAGACATTAATCATACAAATATAATAAAGTTTTTATATTATTATTATTAATATTATCATTAGTATTATTTGTACTCACTAGGAGTTCTCACACAGATTATCGTCAGTGATTGCTCACCGACAACAACCAGTGGTATTTCCTGGAGTCTGAGTGACAACACGCCTTCCCAGATTTCCAGTATTATTCACCTCTTTTCGATAACGATGCTGTATAGAAACGGCCTCTTACCATTGATTTCTCGCTGGTAAATACAATCGGTCTTCTGAGATGTGGGTGGCAATAAGCCTCCCCAATGTCCCAGATTTCTCCGCACTTTTCCAGTGAAGGTCTGGTTTGTGCTGTCCCTCCTCGGTCTTTTCATCCTCCTCGACCCTCTACACATATTTTGTCTGGTGTCAGCCTAGGCCGGCACCATTTTAAAAAAAGAAAGTTTTTTAATTAATTTAAAAACAAAATTATTTGTAATTCTTATAATTTGTTTAATTTTCAATTTTTTAAATTTTTTGGTGGGTGGGTGGTTGTTGAGGTGGGGGCAATCGTATGGTATTAATCACTTATAATAACGGGTGGTGTTTTCTAGAGTCTAAGTGATAACATTTATCCCCATATTTCCAGTTCTCTTTTAATAACTATTGCAAATTACTTGGCGATATCGCAACAGTCGTTTACCATTGAGTTCTCACTGTTAACGCGCGCAGATCTTGTCTGGGATCTGTGTGGCAATAAGCATCTCCAAAGTCCAACTACTCCCTGCACACTTCCACTAGTTAGTTTTACCCTTCCTCGGTCTTTCTTACCTCTTTGACCCTTCACAATGATTATTGATATGATAATTATTCTAATTATTATTATTATTATTATTATAATTATTATTATTATTATTATTTAATCACAATGAGTTCTCACACAGGTCATCAGTGATTGCTTACCGACAACCGGTGGTATTCCCTGGAGTCTGAGTGACACCAAGTCTCCCCAGATTTCCAATATTATCCACCTCTTTCGATAGCCACCGATAATAAACTGGCAGTATCACAACAGCCGTTTACCATTGATTTCTCGCTGGTAAGGACCATTAGTCTTCTCTGAGGTTTGGATGGCAATAAGCCTCCCCAAGGCATCAACAGTCTCTACACTTCAAATAGAGGTCTGGTTTGTGCTATCCCTCCTCGGTGTTCTCATCCTCCTTGACCCTATGCAAATATTTCGTGTGGTGTTAGCCTAGGCTGGTACCATTTTTTTCTTCTTATTATTTTTTTTTGTTGGGGGGAGGCGGAGAGCTCATGGTGTGTCTTGCTATTTCTGTTCATTGGTTCATTTTCGTGTCGTGTCAGTTGAAACCGGTGAATTTTATTGGGAGGGAGCTTACAAAGTGATGTTTCTTGAATTTTCTGTTTATTATTATTATTATTATTATTATTATTATTATTATTATTATTATTATTATTATTATTATTATTATTATTATTATTATTATTATTATTATAATAATAATAATAATAATAATAATAATAATAATAATAATAATAATAATAATAATAATAATATACGGCACAATCACGTTAGATCACCGAAGTTAAGCGGCGTCGAGCCTGGCCAGTACTAAATGGGTGACCATTTGCTGTATCTGTTCTCTGCTTATCTCGGCATTGTTTCCAGTCGTCTTGTATTACTACTTGCCATTGGAATCAACCAATGCTTACTCAGGAGAGCGGTTGTTGTAGATTGCGCAACCCTTGCAATTACAAATTCACGCGCGGGCCGCCCCTGGTGGGCCACTCATACGTCGAAATCGACAGGAGAGAGTCCATCATCATCATCATCATCATCATCATCACTATTATTACAATTATTGGTGTTGTTGTTGTTGTTATTATTATTATTATTATTATTATTATTATTATTATTATTATTATTATAATTATTATTATTTCATAACCGTAACCTGACTATAAACAGTTGTGTTCACTTGGCTCAGATTGACAACACGTATTTCCAGATTTCTATAACGCTACGCCTATCTTGATTACTATTCTAACTCGATTTGCGTTCTAGAAACAGCCGTTTAATAATGGATTCTAGTTAATAACGGCCGTTGGCTTTCTCTGGATTTTGAGTAACGACAAGCATCCTCCGATGTCCAATACTTACTGTGGTATTTAAGTGGAGGTATTTATAGTAATCTTTCTTACTCGCTTTTTTATCCTCAAATTACTACTTAGGATGCTCCTATAAGTATGATCCAGAGTTTACGATACCCATTTACGTCTCAGTCACAATGCTCCTTGTTTGGGGTGAATAAAAGTTTTTTTAACAAGTGTTTTTGTTTGGTATTTTACAGATATATAACACATTGTTGGGTTTAATAATTACCTAACTTTATTAAAACGTAATTAGCATATATGTTTTATTAACGTTAAAATATTTATGGTATCTAAGCGGTGGATATAAACAAATATATATATATATATATATATATATATATATACAGGGCGATTCATAAGTCACTTAGCTATTTTAAATGATAACCATATGAAGCACAAACATACTATGAACTTTTGATGATTGTTATCTTACTCTATAATTACTGCTATTTTTTATTTTAAATTTATTTGTTTATATATTTGTTTCTATATATATTTATTTTTATTTATTTAAATTTGTGTAAATCATCATATGTGTTTTTTTTTCAGGCAGTATGTCATTTACAATTGAAGAGCGATTTTTTATTGTTATTCATATGGCCAAATTTTATGAATCTCCTACACTTGTTGATAGGCAATGACGACCTCAAATCAAAAATCACTGCCCAGTTTGTTAAAATGAATCAATCAAATATGCTACGAAGAGTCGTAAATTCTTTGCAAAAAATAAATGGAGCTATGCATGCAGAATGAAGGTGGACATTTTGAAAAATCGCTGTAATTTTAAACCCCCATGAATTAATTTGTTGAATACACTTTCTGTTTTGTATTACCGTATTTTTAACTTTAGAATTTATAAAATAAATAGCTAACTGACTTATGAATCACCCTGTATATATATATATATATATATATATATATATATATATATATATATATATATATATATGTATATATATATATATGTATATATACATATATATATATATGTATATATACATATATATATATATATATATATATATATATATATATATATGTATATATGTATATATATGTATATGGAAAAGGATGTTTAGAGATGCAGAATGTTCAATAAAACTGTTTCTATTGACACCTTTGGTAGGACCGGCCCATTTCGCATTATTGAACAGTGTAGGCTAATGGACCGAAAGACCACGGTTCGATCCTCGCTCTAAAAAACTAAAAAATGGAACTTGATTATTAGAATTTGAAGATTAAGGGCAAGAAAAGGAACATAAGGCGCTCTCTTTTAAACATCGGTGTAGAAGCTACTCAAAATATAGGCGCCTGGTCGGCTTCGACTAGGGTCGACCGATTTGCTTTTAATTATTTTCAAATAAGTCTATTTCGTAAATCCACACACGGACACTGAATCGAATATTACAAATTTTCAATTATGTCGTCCCATGAAAACAATAACATCTAATCTTTGTCGAACACTTATACAATATCTTGTATTTCAAGCCAGCATCGCCTCATTAAATGTATTTTTCAGGAGGCAAAAGTGTCGGGTATTACGACATCATAGTTCTGTCTCTAGGTAACTCAATCAGTATGATACCTATTCTGGTAGTAGGCGATCAAATGTCCCATAACCTACACTAACGCCATCATATTAAACGTACGCACTTATCTTTTAATCGGAAATGAGAGACAGCGTAAGTTATTTATTTACTAGTGTATTAGCGAAAATAATTATTCTAAGATTTCGGCTGATATATGTTCGCAACGAACACCGTTAAGTTTTAATTACGAAAAAAAAAATTACTAAATAATTTCTTTAGTCTTAAAAGTTGATTTTACAAATCATAAAACATGAAAGACCATCGTATAAATAAGCTGTATATAGATTTTGACAGGTTTTGAGTCAAGGAGAACTACTCATTTGAAATCCCAAATTGCATATCAAATCCTGTAATAAATG